>JXSR01S038779.1:56140-70750 GCA_000969725.1 Ophiothrix spiculata
GCATGTTTTCACTTTTCCAATACAAATAAATCATTGAATGTATGTAGTCAAACTGATTTGATACTATATACTGCAAGTTTAAATTTAAAATAATAAAACTGTGTTTATTTTTCTCTCCTACTTCACATCAGCAAAGTTCATCAGACAAAGCTAAGGCCAAAAAAAGTATTGTTTGTTTGTCCTCCCCCAACCGACCGTGTGCTTTATAAAGTTTTTTTTAATTTTTCAACTCTTATTTGAAGATTTTTCATACAAAAATATACAAATATTCACTGAGAAAGTCTTCAAATCAGAAAAATATGATATGAATTGACATTAACTGTATTTACCAACATAGAAGACCTCTTAAGAATCAGCAGTTTATAATTTGTTCTCGTAAGTCAAGTTTATTTCTTGTTCAATTTTTCAATTCTTTAAGTTGAGTTTATATATGTACGCTTATTACAAATTTTTTTAAAGCCTACCTACTAACTTTTCAGGAGCCGTTATGGACAAACAAGCATTATTTTTTGGCCTAACTGCTGAGTACATGTTCCTTCATCAGAAGGCACTCCCAGGAGGGGAACACTCTATATGCCAAACAGTAATTTATTGGACAGTGCAAACAAATCCAGAGTGCAGGGCCCCATTGTTTGTCAATGCAAACCCTACCCTGCATTTTTGTTTACATTGTCCAAGAAATAATTACTTTGCCTATAGATAAACTTGTTGTCATCAATGACTAAAAAATTAAGGTTAGGCAACGAAAAAATAACCACCGTTTTACAGGTGGGCGGACCTTTCAAGTAGGGTCGGTCGGGCTTTGGGGGTTTTTTTTTCTTAATTTTTTTTTGCCCAAAATAACCAAAAAATCTTCCCCCCCCCCAAATTTTTTTTTCTTTTACAAAGAAATTTTCTTTAAAAATTTAACCAAAATTGACAAATTGTGGCCAAAATACGGTTGATTTTATATGATTTTTTTAATTCTTCAAAATTGCAAATTTAAGGTCAGTCAGGCCCGTAAAATATTTTTGTCGCCTTATAGTGTTTTTCACTATGCAACACATTTTGCAGATAATTTCATGCACTTTTTGAAGAAGGCAAGATGCCCAGCAGTCATGCAGTCACCAGTGTGCATTTGGGGTATGAATTTCAAAGACATGACAATCCAAATTTATTAATTTGGTTTTTTTAACAATTAACAATATGTAATTGTTAAGTCTGTGAAAAGGGTAATCTTTATATTTTTATAAGGGTTCCAAATAAGCATTCAAGATGTCCACATTTCAGGGTGTGATCTTGAAAGGCTTGTTCGACAATGATGACATGTGAACGTATGTGTGTGTGTGCCCCCCCTAAATTTTACGAGGGGGGGACGGACCCCCTCAAAAAATAAAGAAGAAAGAAAGAAAAGGAAAGGAAATTGAAATTTTTCCTTTGTTTTGATAATATAAATGTTAAAAATCAAAAAAATTCGCGCGCTTCGCGCGAATTTTCAGATATATTGTCAATTTTTAACGCAAATTTCATGATTTTGTATATAATTTTTAGCTGAAATTAGCTGATTTGACAGATTTATTGCGCGCGCTACGCGCGCATTACAAAAATTCATAATTTTCCGCCGACCATTTTTGCTCAAAAAAAGCCGTCCCCCCTAAAATTTTTACCTTCCGCCGCCACTGCCCCCCCGCCCCCCACCCTAGGCATTTAAAAGTTTAAGTTGTGTGTCTTTCATGATTGTTAACAAATTATAACATTATATCTGTGTCTTATGAAGGATTGAATGTACAGTGGAGGCAGTAACAG
The DNA here is from genome assembly GCA_000969725.1 of Ophiothrix spiculata. Lineage (NCBI taxonomy): Eukaryota > Metazoa > Echinodermata > Ophiuroidea > Amphilepidida > Ophiotrichidae > Ophiothrix > Ophiothrix spiculata. Next base: position 57,926 of record JXSR01S038779.1, read on the forward strand.
AGCATCTGTATGGACCTGTCGTAGCACACGTGGTATCATCTAATGTTGATCCATCGTATCAAGTCAATGGGACATTCTCAGGGTTTAGATTTTACTTTACGGTAAGTAAATACTAAAAAAAGTCAAATGGACCAAGTGTACTTTAGGTCCCATCCAGAGTTTTAGGGTTAAGGTTTGGGGTTAGTGTTAGGGTTAGGTTTAATTTAGGGTTAGGGTTAGGGTTAGTTTTAGGTTTAGGGTTAGGGTTTAGGTTTAGGTTTAGGGTATAGTTTTTGATGGGACCTAGAGTATACTTTTTCCAATCAAATGAAAGGAAATATTATATTGTCATTATTATGTAATTAAGCTTGTGATCTTCCTACAAAAGAGTCAAAAGATTCCTTGCTTTCATTTGTGGAGTGAGTAAAAATAACTCGTCAAAGAGTTGTCCACTGCCTTAACCATTTGAAGATTGGACTTTCATTTGTTTAGAGCAGTAGTATAATATTAAATGTGATGACTCACACCGAAAAGGGGGACTTTACAACAGAACACTTTTCAAGATACGGATGAAAAAGGTAGCAAAAAATACAGAATATAATAAGAATTTCCAGCAGATTTTCTGTTGTAGAATTTGATCGCCTTGATCAATTTTGACAAATAAGGTGTAATTTTAAAGCTTAGAAAATGCTGTAACAGATGCAATGATAAACTCAAAATTGATATCATCTGCAAGTCCCCCCTTTCGGTGTGAGTCATCACAAATGTGCATTCTTGAGTTAGAAAATAACATTTTCACTTTGTTTTGTGCTGAGAGTATGAAAATGTTATTTTAAAAGAGTGAATCTTACTTTTTTGATTGTCCACTCTGGTGGACAACACCCGCTGAAAGTATTTGGGTTTTTTACATAATTTTCACTCTCATTCAACCTATATGTCCAACATTTACAAAGGTATGATGAAAATAAATATGGTACAAGCTAAATAGACACTAGCCCAAGTGCATTAACAATGTGTTGCAAAAAAGTTGTGTATTCACCAGCTTCATATATCCGAAGGTAAGATAAAAATACTAGATAGACCAACTGACAAAAACAATGTAAAGGAATATATCGATACTCCTGTTGTTTTATTTTATTTATTTTTTTAATTATTATTTTTTAAATTTAATCTTGTAATCTTTATTTTCCATAAGACATCAAAATGACATATATAAAAACAAAACAAACAAAATAAGTTAAATGGAGGAGTAGACGAAAGGCCAATGAGACCTGTAAATTGCCTACCCCTGATACAAAACAATACTACGATAATAAAAAATATGTATCTAACAAGTCGATCTGACCACAAAACAGGGACGAGCTGCTCAAAAAATCAGATTATTATATATTTCCATCAAATGATTTTTAAGTTGACTGCAAAAGTTGTGTAAAGATTTTGCAGATTTTATTGTTTTAGAAAGAGAGTTCCATAGAGTCGGGCCTTGTGTTCTTAAAGATTGATCAGAAAAGACCCGTCTGTGTTTAGTTAAATTAAAATCATTAAGGTGCCTTTTCGGATAGTTGTGAATTTCAGAACGTCTTTTGAAAAAATCATTAAAAGCTATAGGAAGATCATTGATAGTGAATTTATACATAAAAACCCCAAGCTCCATTGGAGAATATTCTGCTTAGCAAAAAGAGGATTCGTATGGCTTCTGTAGTGGGTGTGAGAGATGGTTCTTATTGACCATTTTTTAAGCTTTATTAGGTTATCCAAATATGATTTGCAAGTATTACCCCACAGGAGTGTTCCATAATTTAAATAGGGTAGTATCAAGGTACAATAAAATGTCTTAAGGCTTCGACCGGGCAAAAAACATTTTGGTTTATTAATGATACCTATGTTCCTCGATATTGTTTTATTTCTATAGCCCAAACAGTTTCCAAGTTAAACACAAATTAAGTCATTGTGGGGATATTACCACAACATTTATATCAGGAGGTGGTTTTCCTGAGAGGAAATAGTTTGTATACAAAATATAAGTTAAGAATACAGGATGTTATAGTGTAGCCAGCTAAGGCCAAAAAACCCAAATTGTTATATTGCCCTTAGCGACCAAAAAAAAATATTAGGGTCGGGAAAGTACCCAATTTTGCTCAAGTTAGGTGTTTTTTGAGAAAATATTGTGAAAATAGTGGAAATTGCACCCAAATTTGATACTTACGTGCTTATAAAAAAAAATTTAAAAAAAAAAAAAAAAATCCGACCGACCGACTCAATTTTTGAGAAATCCAACTTGAGGGCAACACAACAATTAGGGTTTTTTTTTTGGCCCAACCTTGGGCCAAAGCTGAATATGGGGACATTTTAGGGGGAACTTGAAGCATGGAGCAAGAACATTTTAATATGGAGAATTTAAGTACTTTGCCTTTTCTGACAAATAATATTCACCCCTCTTCCTGTCTCATACTAGGGGGTTACTTAGTGGGAAGGTGGGTGTACAGACGTGCGGCCAAGAACGGTTGCATTTTTTACCTCCCAGATTTACCAAAGGCCCCTCAAAATTTTTAAAAATGTTTTACATAATTGTTGCATTTTTCTAAAATAAACAGTTTTTGATCAATTTTTCCTTTGGTTTACCTCTCGGTTGTCAAATTGTGCTTTTAAAATACAATTTACATTGTAAAAATGTATTGAACAGTCTAATTAACGGTTGTTTAAGTCAAATTGGTTTACATATGGGTAGCATTTTTTCTCTTCCTCAGGTTTACAAAACATGTGGTAGTCGAAAACTCTGGCCGCGCGTCCATACACAACCGAAATCTGGTTTCATACATGCCAGAATGAGTGAACTTGCTTTATATCAACTCACATTTTGTAAGAGAGGGCACTATGTTGACAAAATGGTGATTTTCCAGTTCTGGCTAGTTATTGTTATAGTTCTACAAATTAATTGTGCCCAAGCTACATTTTTTTGCAGGAAAAAATTGAACTTTGCTGCTGAAATTTGATATAATATTCACACACACACACACACAAAATGAAATTCTCCAGATAGGCCTATAGTCCCATCATTAAAAATGAGGGACTTGTGTCTGTATCAAATTGCGATGTATTACCAATTAAAGTAATCAGCTATTTATTTTTGCATTAAATGGATTGTTTACACTCTATTTTTCAACAGGATTCCTCCATTGAGAGTTTCAAGCCAGCATTCGGTCGCATTGATGGTGGAACTATTCTGACCATATTTGGTACTGGACTCAATTCTGGGAACACGCAGATTGTGACAGTTGCAGGCGTTCCTTGTCATATAATAAGGTAAAATCATGACTTCACTGCAAGATTACTTTGGCTGTTTAATTTTACAAGTTTTGCGTAACAAATTTCTGCACTATCTTAGTGCTAGGACTCGACCGGTTGATGATGCTATTACATTTCAGTTCGGCGGACCTCACAATTCAGATACGTATCTGAATTTCAGAGTATCCAAATTCGGATACCCGTATCCGAATTTGGATTAAAAACAGCTGACCAGGATAAACGGGATATCAGCTGAAATGAATATTCAGCTTCGCCGCGCACCATACCGGTATGTATAAAAGTCAATAACATTATCATCATTTGTCATCTAAATTCTAAGAAAGTATTAGCCAAATTATTTTGCCTTCTGTGATAAGGAGCTATCAGGACATGTTTCGAAGCTGTCCCGCTGGAATTGCACAGATGGAAATGACATTTCCACAGATACATTTATCACAAATGTAAGAAAGATGTTCTACATGTACTTGCCAGCTTGCGCTATCGATTTGTTTCCTGCGCCACAACAGGCGTATCAGAATTTGGATACCCCTCCATATCCTTATTCTGATACGGGTATCACAATTTGGATACGAAATATATGTGGGTATCCAAATTCGGATACGTATCCGAAATTGTGAGTTCCGCCGAACTGATTTGGCAGTGGAGGCAGTCTGGTAACTGCCCTCCATATCTATGAGTGAATGCATATGGGCACAAGGTTGAGTTATCATACTCAATAAGAGGAAGTATAGTTTTTATCACACAGGAACATTGTCTGTAGAAAATTCTAGTTTAAACCTTAAAGGAGGTGTGGACAAAATGATACTCTGAATAAATGCGCATGACACACTTGCAAGACACAGCTAGTGTCTGGTCTGTGATGCTATGAGGTTGATTGATGCTAACAGCGTCTTGCTAGTATGCCATGGGTATTAAATACTCTGATGATTACATTCATATTCCATATTGGCAGCTTTCAATTTCATCCTTCTCAGCTCTGAATTTCTTCCTGAGTGCATTGACATGATGCTCAAACGTGCAAGTGGTGTCAAATGTTTCCAATCTAGAAATATGCAGATTTTCAAAACAAAGTGTCACACGCACACCAAAAGAGAAAGATGTTTTGGGAGTGGGTTAGCACAGAGATTTGCAACAATGAGGTCCCGGGTTCGATTCCCGCACCTGGCACTTTATGTGCATTTGGTTTTCAGTCCATGCTTCTGCTGGTTTTTATTTGGGTACTCCAGTCTTCCTCCTGCATTTAAAACTGAATTTAACAACATCTTGAAGGAGAAGATAAGCTTCTCTAGCTTACTTGGTACCAAGAACCAAGTTGGGTTTCCTTAACAAAACCCTAAACAAGATGATAATAGTTCTCTTTCATGAGCATAGTATTTCAGCCATTTTCATATTGTTAACATATGGTGGTCAAAAATACTTACAATTCTATATGTATGCATCATTTATTTTTCTATTTTCTTTCAGCTCAAACAACACGGCCATTACGTGTAGCACTGAGGAGGCCACTGACTTTAGCAGTGGAACTGTAGAGCTCAACGTAGATGGCAAGCATTATGCAAGTAGACAAGCGTTTTCTTACACGGCAAAACCAACTATAACTACATATGGGCCAGCAAAAAGCTATTTAAGGTATGCAGATAAATCTGTTTTTGAGTGCAGTGTTGCCTTATTTAAACATTTTTCCAAAGATGATACTCAATAGAGACAATTTTTTGGCATAAAAGTGTATGAAATTGTTAGATAAACTTTAAAACTTTGTGAAATAAAAACATATTAAATAACTTACAATAAGTAGCATGAACATTTACTTTAGCGCGTTTAAGTATAACACTCACCCAGTTGAAGCAAAATTGATGGTTTCTTGATAGCAGCATACATTGGCAACAGCACTTATGAAAAAGGTACTATAAAAAATACTATCATTGTAATTATTGATATTTAATAAATATTTAATCATATTTTAACTTGACCAAATTGTATCTTAACCCAACAGTGGAGGAAGATTGCTTGTGGTAAATGGTGAAGGTTTACATGTGGTAGAAGATCCTAAGATTGCTGTTACCATTAACAATGGTCAAAAGATTACTGTTGAACAGGTAGGTTTGGAGTCGAATTGGGGGAACTGGTATATGGGGCACATAAAGATGGGTATTAGAACAGGTAAGTTAAATATATCAAGAAAATACTATGTAAAGTTGTCACCTAGTTGTCTTTTCCAGTGACTCTTTGTGTATGCATAAAGGAATTTGGTGCTGCTGATCGGGTTGAAACAACTCCCAAATAACACATTTATAAATTCATGGAAATCCATTGTCATTGATGAAGAAGACCACAAAAATGGAGATACATTTGTTGAATAATAGTTCCATTATATATTCTAGAAACAGTTGTGACTCAAGAATAAAGTTCTTGACTCTTAACTCTTCAAAGTCGTATTTAAAGTTAGAATCCATTGAGAGATATTTTCTTGAGGTAGGTGCTCGCTTTGACATGCTCTTGATCCATGTTTCAAATAGGTATGAATTTTTTTTTGCTGTGAGAGTACTGTTTTCGTACTCTAACTCTCAAACTAATTACATAAACCACATAAAAGTATACTTTTTTAGAAGCAGATTTTTACCCTGAACATGATGATGATATCAGTTTTTGACCAAAAATGTCAATTTTGGCAAAAAATGCCAAAAAACATATTTTTTGCCCCCAAATTTCTGGAAAGCCTAACTAAAATTTGCCTTCATGAAATTTTGAACATTTTTGCTTTTTGGAATTTAGAAACAAATGTCTAGGAACAGTTTTCTCAAATTTTTGATTTTCATCTTATTTTTTGAAAAAATGCCAAAAATAGGCAAAAAATTGTCATTTTGGTGGCAGCGGTGGGATTTTTTGCATTTTTTGACCTATTTTTGTCATTTTTTGGAAAACTAAGATAAAAATCAAAAATTTGAGAAAACCGTTGGGGCAAAAAATATTGTTTTTGGCATTTTTTGCTAAAATTGACATTTTTGGTCAAAAACTGATATCATCATCATGTTCAGGGTACAAATTCGCTTCTGAAAATGTATACTTTTATATAGTTTATGCAATTAGTTTGAAAGTTAGAGTACAAAAACGGTTTATGCCATTTGAAGGTCTACCCCAGCCTTAAAAACCAACTTGTTTGATTCTCTACAGCCATGTCATAAAGCAGATTCCCCAGGTGATGTTATGGTCTGTCCTTCACCAAACATTACATCGCAAATACCGAGTAGCTCAAATGGAGAACCAATCACAGCAAACGTTTCTTTGATCTTTGATGGATGGTACAGTAGCCCTGTTCCTATTGGCCCAGCACTGACATACTATGCAGATCCTGTGGTTAATTTATTGCCTAGTGGGGTAGAAGTTTTCAACGGAGGTAGTTTAACAATAGAGGTAGGTAGAGGCATATTTGAGGTAATTTTTGTTTTTTCGTAAATCATCCCTTTGTTCACTTGACCGGAAATGATGATTTGTGTGGTTTTGGTAGGGGTGTGGAGCTTATTTGGGCCAAAGTGATCACCGCACACCTTTAAAGTGTGCTGAGACTGTGTGGAATTATCTTGGGGGGGGCACTGACCTAGAAAGGTGATACAGGTATGTGCGACCCTCAAGACCCCCTTTTCACGCCTTGTCTGCCGCTCCCTAGACCCCCATTTCAAGCACAACCTTTATTTTGCAAGCCATATTTTCAAAAAATTTTATTTTGAAATTTAGTTCCCAAGACCCCATTTCAAGCAAAATTTTGAAAATTTTTGCTTCCAGAGCCCAAATTTTGCCTACAAAACTAGTTCTGAAGTTTTTGGTCCCTTCAGTTCTCTAGACCCCCTTTTCAGAGTCAATCTTCCGTTCCCTAGACTAGGGTTTCAGATAACGCGGCCGCACACCCCTACCAAAACCAAAGTTGGGTGCGCCCCCCCAGGGTGCTGAGGCTGTGTGGAATTATAAATCAGGGAGGCATAGTGTACTATAAATTCCACTTGATTGCAATCACTTGTTTTCAAGCTTTGCCTCCTTAAAAAAATCTCCATAACCTACTGTGTTGTAATTATTGTCTCAACAGTATCAGAAAATGTTGTACTCTCTTAGTTTTCTGAAGAATGCAAACAATTCGTCAACATAGTTTAATATTTGTAACTTGCATCATGCAGTGACGGATTTTTATTTGCTAGAAATCAGAATTTTGATAAGGGAAGATTCTATGGAATCATTGAAAGTTGAAAATTAAAAGTTGTCATTATGGTTCATTTTTCGTGACAGTTTAAAAGAAATCATCATCTTGTTTAGGCTTTTGCCAAGGAAAACCAACTTGGTACTTGGTACCAAGTAAGCTAAAGGAAGCTTATTTTCAACTGAGGGGCCTACATGTTTTTAAATTCTGTTTTTGAAATAAAAACATGTTGTGAAAATGTTGCCACAATAATTGTCTTTTTCATATTTCTATACAATCCTGCAGATATAATCTTGCATGTTCAGCTTGAAATTGCGCAAGGCTCTATTGTAACTGAAACAGTTTCCATTGACAGGGTTTTTTGTACTTTACATGACTTTTCAAAGTATATGCCATAAACTTCTATATGGTTCATTTGGTGTAATTGAAACTCAGTAGTGTATTGCAGTAGTGTATTGACCTTTTAAGTAAGTTCTAGCTTGATATAAAAGCATCACATCCCAAATTCCTTGATGAAACGAAAGTTGAAAAGACAGCAAAATCTCCACACAGTATAGCTATGTTGTAAATAAAGCTAGTTTATGAGTGTCTTGTGGTTGCCGTACTGTTGTAGTGATGTGAACAATTTAAAGTGTGCAATTGTTGCCAAAAGCATAACACGATGATCTAATAAACCTGACTGGTCATAATAAATAGAGTGGATTCATCAAACTAAAGTCTTGCCAACTATATAGTACAATTTAATAAGTTGTTATGATTTCAAGATTAAAGACTGCAAAAATAATGGCATTTCTGAGAAAGTGAAAAAATATAAACAGAATGTTACAAACAGTTTAGAAATCCAAATATTGTATCTGAACCCATCTGAGAGTGGAGAGCAGGCATGAGCCAACTTTCAGATGCCTAGAACGTACAGTTCGCAAAACAAAAGTGTGTAATTTTATTTTTTGGAAAAATCATACAATTTTGTAGAAGATTTACTGTAAAATTGACTGGATGTATTAGGGACTAATTAGCAGTGAAGTGAGTAGTGATTTTGAGTTTAGAATGTTGGCAAGCCTGTAACTTATTTGCAACAAACACACATGACAATAAAGCACCACACTACTCCCTAACAACCTTAAATCTTACGTTCATGAAAATTCATCCGTGTTGGTATAACATGATAGAAGATTTTAAACTTTTTTCACAACACAAAAGTTGAAAACATATACCTCAGAACCGAGACAGGGGCCGACACAAACTTCCAGGAGTCTACAAGACTGTTCTCATGTCAAGTACCCAAAGGTCACGATCTGAGACTGAGTCAGTCTCATCTCGCTGATGAAAAATGAAGGATCTCGTTTGAAAATTCTGAGGTATGTTTTCAACTTTTATGTTGTGAGAAAGGTTTAAAGTCTTCTATAACCTTCAATCTTACTTGTCATTTCCTTCTAGGGTCGAAATCTGAACACCGCTAGTAATAAAAGTGAAGTTATAGTGATGATTGGAGAAGATGAGTGTAAGCTTACAAAGCTATCAGATGTAATGCTTCAGTGCAGAGTACCCAACATAGAAGGTGTCATCAACGAAGCAGACTTGCCAGTTACTGTAAGTTCTGGGCAAGATTGATTGTAAATGCACACTCACTCTAGAAAGCCAGTATCAAATTAATTAAGACAAAAGGGATCAAATTTGATCCATAAAGGGTATCAAATATGAGCTTATCATTTCAGTGTTTAAGTTATCTTGATCAAAATACTTGAACCGAGAAGGATTAAATTTTCTCATAAAAGATCTGCCTAAAAATATCTTCAGCAGTGACCTTTGCTGCATAGGCTTAAGCCAGTGCCGAGCATATATTCATGATTACAAAACAATCAGGCCAAAAAAATAAATTGTTTGCTTGCCCTCCTGTGAAAAAATTAAAATTTGGGGTCGGTCAAACAAACATTTTTGTTTAGGCCTCACTCTAACCACTTGGCCGTGTAAGGCAGTAAGCAGATTTGGTGAAATTATTGTATGATCCTGAAATCAGATGAACAATGATCCTGGTTATTCATTTGTAGATATTAATCCCAAAAAAAATCAAAATGACGCTTAAAGAATCAACTGACTATTTTAACTCATTGTGACTTAACCTTGAGAAGTATGTAACAAACATTTATTCGACTCTGTTACGAGGTCCATAGCATATCCACTGTATTTTACAACATTGTAAACTGGTGGTTTTGTATTGTGAAAGAAACTAGTAATGATTGGTTAGGATTGATTAAGACCAAATCACTGCATATTAATATTTTTTACATGAATTATTCATGATTTTGGTATTATTTTGGGCTAATTTTGTTGCTAACACATGGATAAACATTGGACGTAAGTTCATTTCAATATTCAGCAAGATTTAGTACATAGGTATGATTCCAGACATTACATGTTTCTTGCCTTAAACTTTTGTACTGTTGATTTTGACATTTCACCGGTAATAAATCATCCAATAATTAGTCCACAACCCACTTAATTACCATTTTTCATGCCTTGAAGGACAAGTATATGCCTTGAGGGTATCATTGTGTCCTTCACAACCCTCAAAGTAGACCACATAGTAGTAGGTGGGCTAAATATTGGATGATTTATTACCAGTGAAATGTCAAAATCAGTGGTACAAAAGTTTAAGGCAAGGAACATGTAATGGAAATACAGACTAATTTATTTTCCCATATGGTCATATTGGTTTATTTGCGTTTAAAAAGGCTGCTTTTTGTTTACTTTAAGATTTACAGAGTATAACGATCATAGTCTGATGACAACCCGGCCCATTCAACCCCCAAAAGTGTGATACTATCTTCATGAAATCTTAACTGAATGAAGCATTTTTTCAGGTGTAAACAAGGTTTTTGAGGCAGCCAAGTTTGAGCGTGAAATCTAGGTTCATCCAATAGGTTAAATTGAAATTTTCAGTGTATACCCATTTGAAAATCATCAGTTCATATTTATACACCTACTCTTATTTTCTTATTAACAATTTTTGAATAATTCATTTCATACAAATAATTGATTTTAGGTGTTGAATTTGATTAAAAACACAATTTTAGGTTAGACCAAGGAAATTAAAAAAGGAATCTGTGCTCACTGCCGTTTTGATTAGATTGCAGTTTAATCACTATAGGCAAATCCAACCACGTATGTTGATTTGTCACAACTGTGTGTAGCGCTTTTGCGTCTGCCATTACTGGGGGCCATCAGGGGCCACTTGTGTATACCTTATACGTTGTATATGTGCCCCGGGAGCCACTCAAGTATAATGTTGCAGGCATACCGTGCACGTGACCACAGTTTTTCAAAACACCCCCTGAAGGAAGGTGAGGTATAATGTACCTCCATTATTTTATGGCTGCATGCATGTGCCACACTTCAAGACTTTTTGAAACAGAGTAGTGCGTAAATTGGCGTACCTGACTCAGAACAAGTCACAATTGACATTGTTAGGAAATTGGAAGTTTGCGATTGTAACAAAATGCACATGCTGTCTAGGCCTATGCATGAAATGAAATTTTATGCGACCTGCCTAGCTGCCAGGCCTCTTTCAAACAAACCCAGAGGTACAACAATTAACTTTGCTCCATGAGCATCAACAAAATGGCAGCGAGTATCGACTCTCCTTTTTCAATGTCTTTGGGTTGTAATAATTATTATGTTGCTTTCATACTTGTTGTCGTTTTGCAGCTTGGTAGCTCTATCATCAGCTTTGTTTCACGCTTTTGTAGCTTTGCAGTTTTGTTGCTTTGCCACTTCATGTCGATCAGTCTAAAGTTGAATTTATTTTAACTCTTAAAATCTTGCTGTGCGACAAAATTTTGCGGATATTGATTATCTTAATTAGCAACATGTAGCAAGACAAACAGAATCAACAAGTTTTTGCAAAAAATGTACATGGCACAGCGACAAAACTACACAAGTATGAAAGCAGCATTACTCTATGGGTTTGAAGAAGCACTGTTTTGCGGTTGCACTTATGATAATCTTTCTGTTCACTATTGCACTTTTATTAATTCTTGTGTTGTTGGTTTTCCATTTTATGCACCCTTCTTTAGATCATTTTCGGCAACATAATGGCAGAGATTGGAGCTGTCCACTACTTCCATACGTCTAACACACTCAATGTCACAGCTCTCATTATCGCTTTAGTCTTTCTGCTTCTCACAATATTTGTAGTAATCATTATATACTTTGTCATGAAAACAACGAGACAAAGACGGAAACGAAATATCACCGACGATGAGCTGGATCAGGCCATAGGTTTAGCACGTACTCTATCTCAGAATGGGTCGCAGTACTCCGGGTCCCAGTTTTCAGGTGAGAGTAGAGTGGTGCCTCCGACAGCTCCCCATGGCCTCAGAAATAGTGAGTTTGCTTTTTATTCTTGCTGCATGTTGGCATGATGCTTGAATGGATAATGACAGACTTACACATCCTAATAGGGGCCTTACTCCCTGCATGCATGCTTATGAATGAATATTGACAGATTTTTTGTCCCCGCCGAACGAGTTCGAAAAGGGGACTATAAAATGGGCTCAGTCCGTGTGTCTGTGTAGTAGAAGTAAGCCAATATCTTAAATCCTGTTTTATCCCCGTCACACTCGCGGAAACCGTCTTCACTCCCTCCCTCCACCGCACCCGATTCAATGCGTCCTCCCTTCCCAACCCAATCCTTTTAATCTCTTCCTCCACCTGCATCCTCCAAGTCTTTTTTGGTCGCCCTCTCCTCCTCAAACCATCCACCACGAAATCAAGGGCCCTTCTTAGAACATGCCCTTCATCCTTCCTCAGCACATGCCCATACCAGCGCACACTATTCGCGTTTGTCCATGATGAAAATGTTAACCCAAATGTTAGGTTCGAAAAGGGGACTATAAAATGGGCTCCGTCCATGCGTCTGTATGTCTATGATGAAAATGTGAACCCAAATGTTAACCTACATTTTCTCAGATGTGTCCGTGATGAAAATGTTTACCCAAATGTTAACCTACATTTTCTCAGAGACCGAGAGTCACACTTTCCTGAAACTTGGTGGGCGGGTGCCCCTTGACCGTCCAAAGACCAAGATTGTATTGGCCCAAAAGAGGTCAAATGGGGTAAACCTTGGTGTATGGACATGAAACATGGAGGGCACAATTAATTGTTGATGCCAAATATTTTTGAGGTCACTTCAAGATCATCAGGGGTCATTCAAGGTCACAGGAGTTCAGCTCAATGTGCTTTACTGATCTTCACATTCGGCGGGGACATATTTTTAAACCCAAGTCCTACTTGTACATCCTAATAGGTGCCCTACTCCCTGTATGCATGTCGTCCTACTTGTACATCCTAATAGG
>JXSR01S038779.1:81462-108016 GCA_000969725.1 Ophiothrix spiculata
CTGCAACTCATTTTAATACTAGTACTTTCAAATTTATGCAGTTCAGTGAAGTATTATATTTTGTAAATTGTAAATATATTGTATGAATACTTTTTTTAAGACTTTGAAAGAAACAATAATGTACTTAACCTAATGTTGCAATATATAATGGAAGAATATTTGAAAAGGTAACTTGGTCCATTTATACAAGTTATTCATTTTATACCAAATAGTGAGGTTGTTGTATTTTGTGATAACATTTTATCAAAAAATGACGTGTGTGTGTTTTTTCGCTTGTCGGATATGTTGGACGGATTGAACTTCGTTGAAGATGTGTTGTGAACTGAAATCTGAAATTTAATTGTGATTTTAGTTTTGATGAATTTGTGGCTAAATGGCTACCCGATGACATCAATATTAAAGTAACTTTTAATATTCAAGTCATCATGCTTCATAATGACTTGAATATTAAAGTAACGTGAAAATGGACTGAGTTTTGCAAAAATACCCTTCAATATTATGTTTAGATTGAAAGCACAGTACTGATATCGAGGCTGGTTGGAGACCACTACAGTAACTATTTAAAATACTGTAAATATGTAAAAAAAAAAGAACTTTTATACTAGACTTTCATTTAGTACTATTGTTTCATGTCAAAAGAATCAATTATTCCTCACTGAATTTTTTGAAGACATAGTCTGCAGCATTCATGCAGTGGTCTTCGCGCATACCATAGATTAAAGAAAGTACAGATAGCTTAAGGAAACGGGACTATATGTGATGACTCACCCCGAAAAGGGGACTTTGCGACAGAACACTTTTCGAGAAACTGACGAAAATAGGCAGCAAAAAATAAAGAACATAATAAGAATTTCCAGCAGATTTTCTATTTTAAAATTTGATCACCTTGATCATTTCAACAAGTAAGGTGTCATTTTTAAGCTTAGAAAATGCTGTAACAGATGAAATGTTAAAATTGATATCATCTGCAAAGTCCCCCCTTTCGGGGTGAGCCATCACATATTTGCACCCTAAAAGTTAGGGGATAGCTCCACACTTGTGTCAGGCATGGACCAACTTACAATTTGGCGGACAAATGTAAGATGCGTATTGCCTTGTTTTCAAGTAATTGTAACATGCAACCAAAAACACAGAACGGGGTCACTACGCACTCGCGCAGTTTCAGTCAAGGCATGGCGCAATCCCCTAATTTAGCCACATTCTCAGTCAAATTACCCATCCGTTGCCGGAGTATGGCCCATACATACCCAACCCAACAATAGAGGGTTGATAGCAACAAGGCTGTATCTGCATTTCAACAATCCCGAGAACAAAAGATTTTAACATATACACTTGTGTAATGAATCATTAATCATGATTCTTAGTCACTGAGTGCGATTTTACTTCCTAATGAGGAATTTTGGCCATCCATTGTGAGACGATAGATGACAATGCGTTCAGCGTGAAATACAGTGGAGCCGCGCGTTCAAAATCACGGCGCAATGCAGGTATACGCACACATCCGGTGCGAACAGCTTTACTGGGTTTGGAATATTTCATGTTTGAGTAGGGGTATACTTTTTTCCAATGATAATGTTTATAGTTTTTGACAATAATTTACACCGTTTTTGGTTTATAAATTACTCAAATTTGTGACTAAGAATGAGAATAAAAGATAGCGATTTATTGTTTTGCCTGTCATCTATCATCTCATAATGGATGGGCATACATTATTTTTTCGCAATGGGCACCCCCTGCTGGGGCACCCATTACTCAAAATAATGTACGCCCATCCATTATGAGACGATAGATGACAGGCAAAACAATAAATCGCTATCTTTTATTCTCTAATTGCCTTGCAAATATGACCATGTTGCTCACAACCCTCAAAGTGTCGGTCACTACTCACGGATGTTAATTTATGCTTGGTTGTGAATTTTATAGGCCCCTGCTGGCAATGGTCATGAACTTTATTTAGCTGCAGTGCATGTGTGAACCAACTTCAGCCAGGGATAATGTGATTTGGATATTGTAAATATAATCATGTTATTTTGTTAATATATTTTTACATGAAATATATATTTGAAATTTCTGCATACAATCAGTGCATTCATGTATCCATTTTAAATGTTTGTATATGTATATGTATATTACAGCTAGGCCTAGCTTCAGTGGGTCTAAAGTAAGGTTTCTGTCGAGACTGTTTTTTTATGTCGACATGTCGCAATAATTTTTTGTCGACGTCGACATAAAGTTGACATCAAAGATTTGGTTTTTGTGGGAAAAACGAATTTTTGAATAAGCAACAATGACCCGTTTTAGACTTACATATATTATAGTAATGTACTAGTTCTTTCTGCGTACGACAATATGAATGATATAAAATTGATATTTTGTAACTTTTTTGTTGTGCACCATCGTAAAAACTTTTAAAACGGTTATAAATGAGGAACAACTAATAAGCATTAAATTATTTATGCAACACTTTAAAGCTCAACTGCTAATAAACAGCCATAAATTGACAATTAAACGTAAGTTTTTATAAAATTTCACTTGCCTAGTTTTGTCGACAAATGAGATTTCATGTCGACATGTCGAGATATACTTTATGTCGACATAAGGCATGTCGACAGAAACCTTAGTCTAAAGTATTTCATTCTTCAAGAATGCGTTTTTATACATTTATATTTATGCTGCAACATATATTGTATTGTTTGTGGAAGTATTTCTTGAATGTGTACTCAAAAGTCAATCATGAGCGTAGACGCAGATAGTAAGTTTCTTGAAAATGTAAATGTGGTCACTTATTTCTGCATGAACACTACATTTTCTCATTTAGGATTCATACATCCACAGATGATAATTTAACATATTTTCTTAAAGGGACTAGCCTATATTCCACCTAATTAATTAATTAACATAATTAAAACTTATGGAAATGCTCAAAATAAAGCTTAAAAGTATAGTAAAATCCGAAAAAGTGCAAAAATTTACAAAATGGCTCAAATTGAGAGAAACTTAATTTGCAATATATCATTCTTTGATGATGGTGTGACTATCCTTTGTTTCCTAAATCCTAAATTTGTACCACAGATAGATTTACCAGATAAAAGATCAAACAAAGCTCCTGGAGATAATTTAATACATATTAAAAGAGAAACAATTTCATCCAAAATAATTTGATTGACCATCACAGGTGTAGAAACAAGATCTTTTTTTTTTTAAGTTTTCAAACTAGAAACACTGTTTCACACCACTTATTTGCGCCGGTGTAAAAAAATTAAGTAGGTTAACAATTGCAATTTTCTCCAATATTACTTAAAATCATGGAAAACTACTTATAGGTTATATTACTATAAACATGTTCTATCGATTCAAGTAAAAAAAACAAGTAGGTAAAAAATTAGTGGGAAGAATCTAGGCCAGTCCCTTTAAGTCAAGTTAGAGAGAGGGCTACATAGAAAGATATTTTTTTCCTCTCTTCCTCTGATGCCAGAGGGTGCTGTTGTTGTTTCAGGCAGGTCAATAGACCACTTTCGTATATGTCCCATAATGCATCTTTAAAGTACCACAAATACGGGACCTTGTGACGTATCTTGCGCAGTCGAGCTGTGCGCAATGCGCAAACTTCAAATATGGTGGACTGCGCAAGATACGTCACAAGGTCCCGTATTTGTGGTACTTTCAAGATGCATTATGGGACATACGAAAGTGGTCTATTGTTTCTTGCATTGGCTGGAAACAAAATTGACATCTATTATGAAAATTTATAAACTACATGTATGTGTGCCATATATGAGACCAACATTTACCAATGAAAATGGTCTATATTATCATACCACTAAGAGTTAATTTATGACCATTAGAAATAAAATGCGAGACGATTGTATTTCGTATCATGCCGTGCACTGAGCGCATCGAAACACATTGCACTGTCACTGAGTGCGTCAGAATATTGCATTCTAAATTTATAGTAATGTGCAGTATTACGTTAAAGGGGCAATTCATGATCCACTTTTCACCCTCAAGGTCACGTCTATCAAATTTGATTTTTTTAGCTTATAAGAATCCTCAACTGGTATATGATACGATCCCCAAACCATTCTTTCATATGTGCTTGCATTTTTGAGAAAAGTGAGAAAATGTGTCATTTTCTATTTATTGTCGGGGCCCCGACAATAATTACAACACAGTAGCCTATGGGGATTTTCAAAATGTTTAAAAGCTCTGTATCTTGGAAACGAACGGTCGGAATCAAGTGAAATTTTCAGTATATATTTATTTTGTACTCTTCTTTACATTTAGCTAGAAAAGAGGCCACATCAAAATCATGAATTGCACCTTTAAGTAAAAAGTTTATCAGGGCAAAAGAGATTTGTCTTGTTGATTTCTATAAATAAAGCCACAAAAAAGTTGCAGAAAAATAAATAAATAGACTTCAGTAGAATGATAAATTTGTTATTTGGTTCAGTGTTGGTATGATATTGGGAATTCAGAGTTACTATCGTGGTTGTAGCTGCGGGAGATAACCACAAGTTTGCCATTTTGAGCTGTTGCGATATTATATAACATGACACATTTAATGCCACGATGGTCTGTTGCGAGAAAGGTTAAATTGATTCCAGCTCATAACAATGTGTCATTGGACCATCATGGCAAAGTACTGTAAACGGGGTTATTTTCGCTAGGGTTTAATTTTCGCAAAGTTCGCGAATCAACATGTAACCGTGAACATAACACCCCGCGAATTCTTTCATTTTACGTACATGTCTATGTAATAAGGCTTTAAAACGCTAATTTAACACGCACGGTTGTGATTGTCTGGAAAATATTCCCGTTTACAGTAATCGATATATCTGCTTGGCAAGCTTGCCGCAAAAATTTTCAGGTGCAACGAGGTCGAGTTTGCGCACTTGAAATATTTGATGTCAAACTTATGGTGCGACTTCCACAACAGACACTCTGAAACCAGCTTCAGTTTTGTTTTGGCATGCTGAAATCCGGGGGGGGGGGGGGGGTACTCCACTTTGGTCTGGACGGGAATGTGCCGCTTGGACCGTGGAACCCTACCATCTTTAGGGTAATTTTGAGAAAAGGTGCACCCATGTTTAGGGATTTTGCTCCAAAAATAGGCTGATTTTTCAAAATTTTCTGGGCTCACAGAATTTTTTTATCTTTTTGGGACCATTTTAGCAGTTTTTCATGAAAATGTGACCCATGTTTAGGGATTTTGTGTGAAAAACTAACCCATTTCAGCGGCACTGTATACCCCCGGGGCTGAAATAACATTGGGTCCATGCAGTTGCATTAAAAAGACAGGGTACTTACATGTCAAACACTGCTCATAGCTAGAGTTGTGGACTCCTACATGTTGCTCATTATAGCATATCTTATGTATACAAATACCATACATTAGGATATGCTACAAGGAGCAACATGTACGAGCCGACAACTGGACCCTTTTGCCGCGGCGGTACACATATTATACTTATACTTCATGTTTGTGAGTCTGCATTTATCAAAAATTTGTGATGAAAAGTGTGTAAATAAACATATCATAAAATTTGTAAAAACTCAAATCTGAACAGTATGTGTAGCATAAATAGTTCAACTTGGGGCAGTATAAACAAGGCCAAAAAAAAAAATTTTGTGTTGCCGTCAGCGACCAACCCTATTAAAAAAAAAAACAATTTAAAGTAGGGTCGGGAAAGCACCTAATTTTGCTCAGATTGGGTGTTTTTTGAGAAAATATTGTGAAAATAGTGGAAAATGCACCAAAATTTCATAATTTAGGTGCTTTTTAAAAAGAATATATTTTCCGACCGAACGACTCATTTTTTCAGAAATTCCACTGGAGGGCAACACAACAATTTTTTTTTGCCATACTTCGAAAAATTAGCACATCTCTATACCTATTTTTGACTCGAAACCCATCCATTCCAATTTTGATGAAAAAATACAACAGTTTAGGCAAATTGAACACATCAGTGATGAAAATCATCCGATCGATATACCAAAATTTGTAAACATCCATCCACAAGGCAAATACATATATGTATACCATGTCAGTGCAAGACACTCCCACACTTTGGGGGGGCATATAGGCCCGTATTCCAGAAAGGTGTTTAGCTAAATCAAGGTTTTATTTCTCGTCAACAGCACGACTCATTTAACTGTTCCGCTTGAAAGCTGCAACAGTGCGTATCATTCCTGGACAGTTAATGCTCAGTTTAACAATTGCTTAGCTAAACATCTTCCTGGAATACGGGCCATAGAGTTCATGTCTTGCTCACAGACACCGGAATCAAATTCCTTACTCAATGCCCAATTTGGCCAATATCTCAATGGTAGCATGATGATTTGAAGTACAGATAAACCATATGTGGATCATGTGTTCCAAAGGCTTATGCTAAAGTCGAGTAGTTGGCCAAGTTGGCACGCTAAGGCAGGCAAAGCCTACACAAGTTTTACAAGTTCACAGCTGTACACCTCAAAGTTACAGCTCATGTAAGCTTTGCTTGCTATGCCGTGTAAAATTTAGAATAGAAATTTCAATCCAAAATACACTGTGGTAAAAAATGACACCATGAGAAAAATTCTGAATGAAAATGTCTACTTAAATGACAAGTACATCTAGGGTTGAAAGCATCAAGGCTAAATTTGCAAGGCAACAATCCCAAGTATAAAAGATTTCAACACCTACTGGTGCATTCAAGATGTGTAAAATATTATTCATTTGGAAAGACCAAGGAATTTTTATAGGGGAACCAATACTCGCCGCCATGTTGTTTTCACCGCCGTATAAATCCTATGGTACGGCAGCCATCTTGGATTGTCGCTCATTAAGGGCGAGTTATTGTACCTCAGGCATTTTACGGCTCCGCGTGCCACACTTCGAGAGTCTTTGCAACGGATTAGCGGGAATATTGGCGTACTTTAATCAGAGCAAGTCGCAATGCACGCAATTTGAAACGCAGACACGGTTTGTGCCTGAAACAAAACGCACACGCTGTATATGCGTCAATTGAAGATGGCGGAGAAAAACGGTCCTTGGGAAAGACACTTTAGGTCTTGAAATCTTGTTGTCAAGATTGTTGAAATGCAGATATGGCCTTGTTGCACTCAACACTCAATATCTAGTGCCTAAATAAAAGTTACTTCTCTTTTGTGAATATTGCCCAAGACAAAAACAATTAAAACACCAAATGGAACGATTTTTCAGTACAATATTCTGTTTTAATTCATGTTGAAAAGCATCTCTTACATCAACTCAATTTAATTAAAATGTTTCATCAACCACATAGTGGAACTACAAAATGTACAATAATTCTTCTATTTGATCCCATCCCCTGACCCCAGTGTCTTTATGGTACAAATACATTAATTCTCTCATCTGTACATATAATTCTCTGAAACATTTACAGAACATATACATCTGCCTTAATTCTAACCATTAGGGCCATTCTTTTTCAAAATGTCACAAACGCCGCGTAACATTACATGCTTCTTACTTGAACTTGAGCATGTTCATAATTGTGGTCATCATTCTAACAGGATAAGCAAGACCTTGAAAGTTCCAACATTAAGCATTGATTTGAATTCTGCTTTTTATATTTCACCCAGTAGCTCAAACAAGTTGACAAAACTACAAAAATGGCCTTTTCTCTGATTTTGTTCAAGCGTATTAAAAATCATCAATTACCGGCTATGTTTCCTAATGTTTGTATAAAGAATATTTTGGTTCAGATAGGATCGTTTTATCGTTCTTAATAGTGTGCAACCATTAAAGAAAGTTTTTTCATGTTCAAGTTCAAAAAAAATCGCTTATAATCTTTTGTGACGTTTGTGACCTAACCAAAGAGTGGCCCAACAACACTTGGCTTTCAACACTGCACTGTCAGAAATCAAGGGCCATCATAGTTCAAAATATTTACGGTTTAGACTTTTCAAAAACAAATTTTATAAACACATGTAATAGTTTACAAAGGTGGGCAATTGTAATGTTATAATTCTACTCACACATTGGAATGATGGAAAAAAAAGTGTAATGTGCTTATTCTTAACATGTGCAATGTTGAAAACCGGGATAAAAAAATAACATGACAAAATCAATTGAAATCTTTAAATACAATTATGTATGTAATTTGCAAAAAATGTTACAATAATAATTTAAAACTTGCAACAAATCGGTTGATTAAAACGCAACACGTATTTCCAGCCAGCAGACCTTTCAACTAAATAACACATAACCTCTTGCTTTAGCTCTTACTTGCATATGAAATAATTTCAGCAAAAATTTAAACAATCACAAAATTATCATCTTATTCTGTGAGACGGGTGATGTCATAGAAAATTCTGGCCTCCGATAGGTCAATCATGGCTGTTCTGTGTTATTCTCTGGCATGCAAATACTGACTGCTTGAGGGGAAATAGTTTTAACCATACCCACAAAATAAGCAGTCAATATTTGTTTTATATAGGTTTCTTGTCAGATGATTGGTTAAAAGAACCTTTTCAGCACTATAAACTTTGCATAAACACTGCATGTCAAAGGACCACAGTGCGCTTGATCAAGAACATGTAGCACTTGAGTTTCACAATGCAAAGCCTGCGAAGCAGGCACAGTGGCCATTCACAGTTAATTTGAAGGATGCAATTAAATCCAAGCCCCCACTTGAACCAATCAGATGACATTAATAATCTCTTTCCAGTTA
This sequence comes from Ophiothrix spiculata, assembly GCA_000969725.1. Lineage (NCBI taxonomy): Eukaryota > Metazoa > Echinodermata > Ophiuroidea > Amphilepidida > Ophiotrichidae > Ophiothrix > Ophiothrix spiculata. The sequence goes on from JXSR01S038779.1 coordinate 90,156, forward strand.
AATGACATAGGTATACACATACTCTTCATGGTTATTTAATATTTTGTTTTGACAAACTCCCTTGGTGGCCAATATATAGTATTTTTCACAATTAAATTTCTCCGTTCGCAGGGTTTTTGGAGAACGACGCTTGTTGCTACGGTCGTTTGCGTGAAAGTCGTACATATTTACAGCGCATGATTGGCCTAATTCCAGTGCTTATGAAGCGCCGACGATCGCGCGCGTTACGCTCGAGTTAAACGATGCAGTACGCAGGGAAATTTAATAAATGAAAACACTATAAACAGGAAAGTTTAGAACAAACAGCATGTTGCATACTATACAATTCAATGACAATTAAACCATATCAGTAGCGAGAATGGACTAGATGGGCAAAACAGTGATAAAAAAGCATAATAACAAAGTTCTGCGAAACAACCAAGGTGAAATTGATTGCCATAGCCACTAATAACTAAGAGATTTAATTTGCAATATTTAAACAAACTAAAAAAAAAAAAAAAAAAAAATCAGAAAAGATCATAGTAACAAATTTAAGAACAAAATTCAAGTAATAAAACAACAACATTAAAAATATTTAATAAACTTGTAGTCTGAATACAAGTCAACTTGAATATTAACTTTTAGGTGACAATTTTTTTCACTTAGACAAGGTGAGGCGAGTCGCCCCTGCAATCAATAACCAGCAGGAGGAGCGTACGCGTAGTTTCAACACCACTATACCGTACGTGAACCAACTGTCTGAAAAGATCCGGAGGATTTTCAGAGACTATAAACTCCCTGTGTCTTTCAAACCAAGGAATACTCTTAGACAACACCTTGTCCATCCTAAAGATAAGGTACCTAAAGACAAAATAACAAACATTGTCTATGGTATACAATGCAAGGACAGTGACTGTGAAGAACTCTATATAGGCGAGACTAAACAACCTCTCGCGAAGCGCATGTATCAGCACCGCAGAGCTAGTTCCTCTGGGTGTGGAGATTCTGCGGTATACACTCATCTTCATAGCTCTAACCACACTTTTGAAAATAAAGATGTTGTAGTGTTGGATAAGGAAGCCAGATGGTTTGAACGTGGAGTCAAGGAGGCTATTTATGTGAAAAGGGAGCAACCTTCTTTAAATCGAGGAGGGGGCCTACGTCACAACCTTGCGGGGCCTACACGTCAGCAATCAAGAAGATCCCTAGACGGTTCAACAATTCGACCCCGACACGGGTCGATGACCAACTACCAATCGGAAATCAGATGGTCGGACGAGGCGTTCAGGATTGAACGTGAAACGTTATCACTCAACAAAAATAGTAAGTCCAGATGAACAGTTTCATTTCTTTATCAATACTTAGACAAGGTAACTTTTTTAAATCAACTAAACTCTATTATTGGAAACTGAAGCCATAGTTCACCACACATTATCCATCTAAGCTTCTTGTTGTACGACTGTCCTTTGTAGAGTTTGATGCCTGGAATTCTGTAAGATTCTTCGAACAAGTATAATAAGTTGGGTTCCATCAGATGTATTCAAAAGTATCACAGCATTCCAGACATGCATGGCTCAGTGCAGGAGTTCTCAATCAGATTTCTTGGCAGGCCATTTAGGGCCAAAATCAGTTCAAAAATACATATTGGAAGGCCAAATAAGAACCTCTTTGAGGTTTTCCTATACACTTCAGTATTTTAGAGGCGATCAAATGGCAAAATTAAAGTGGATGACGGGCCACATTTGGCCTACATGCCTCTGTTCTAGTACACCTTGGCATTAGTAACTCAAGTTCCTGGCTCCTTTTCCTTTGGTACTGAGAGTTTAGAATTCAAATCAGATGAGAAGCAAATGTGCCCTTGAACATGACTTTAACTCTAAAAACGGCTTCAACTGAGATGTAGCAAATGAACCTCTGTGCAGCTGAAAAAGTGAAGACCATATTTTAAAAAAATATGCACCAGCTTAAAACATAACATACACATCTAGTTCAAATGATAAATGCATAATTTAAGAAGTCACAGAACAGTCAATTTCCATTTGAATAATGATAGTACTAACACACATGTGACTAATGCCTGAATGCCTGGATCAAATGTATCAACTTACTGAAATGAGTTTATAATGGATTCCTATAACAACCATTTCCAACCATTGAAATGAAAAATTGCAGTTTTTACTAAGGCTAAAGTGGGTTGCATTAACTGTTAAAAATAGCGGGTCCCAGGGCCCTGTATACTCTACCTGTTCATACAACTTCTATATGTAATATTTTATGATTTTACAAAAAGCGGCGTACTTAAAAACACATATTCTATGTTGTAAAATTTTGGTACATGTTTTTCAAATATCAAAATTTTGTTACAGTGCATGTATTTAGATAGAAAATGTCTAATACTCTGTACATATTTGGTATTATGACTCGGACATTCTAAAATTTAATGTCTACTTAAAAAACCTGAATGGTAGGCCAGGCAAACAAATAATCAGTGCAATATTTTATCCTTTGCTGCCCCTTTTCATAATGAGAACCCAAACTAAACATCTTGATAAAGTACTGATCTATTATTATTCCATTGCAATTCGACTCTTGACATTTCCTCAACAAATATCATACACATGTAACTTGATTTACTTCAGAAAAGGTGCGACATCATTACGTTCAGTGGAACTTTTTAAAAACCAAATCCATAAAAGTTGATTACTATAGGCGAAAGCGGACCTACGCCATACGCAGCACAATGATCTACAAATAACTCGTGTTGGACTTTGTGCGTGGTGAAAACAATCAATAATACTTCAGCCAGGCATCCCTTTATTTTCTTTCTTTTTAGCCAAATGAAAATCTGTGAATTGATGAGCTGTTTGTCATTTTATTGTGACTTGAATACTTCACATCTAATATGATTTTGGAATAGAAATATTTTGACAATTTGCTAAAATCAATCAAAGTTTCTGTGAGCCGGCATTTTCTCCATTGAGTTGAATGGGAAGTTGGCAAATGTTTTCACCGTGCTATTTGGACAAACGTCCCGGGTAAACAAAATGCCTGGATGTCCGCTTCTGCCTATACCTCATATGAATTCCGCTCATACATAACCATGAGCTTTATTGGGCCAAATTGCCATCTCCCTATTAGAATACATTATTTATGTATAAAGCAGAGATCCTCTAGGATTTTGAACTCTTGCCAATACTGACAACATTGAAAAGGTGTTTGCACCAATATCACAAGCCGAGGCTGATTAATAGGCTAAATAATCAGGAAAAGGCATCTCTTTCATGGATTTTCAAAACCGTGTAGTGCTCATTTTCTTAACTCCTTCAATTGCACACAATAAGGTTAAGTTTGCTTGAATAGCCAAACTTTATGGGTTATCCTGACATCTCGACATTTTGGTGTTTGTTGTATGTTCTTTTGATTGCTATGTTTGCATTGTAAGTCGTTTTGTCGAACAACATGAATGAAACATGAATGAAAGGCCTTAGCCAAAACACCGGTATTAAGTATAGTAAAACAAAAATTTCATGGACGTTATGAAAATACTATTCCCATGGTGTTGGATGACCACAACATCTCCCTCCGCAGCACATCAGGTAATCCTGTCATCCAACACCAAGGAACCATCATTTTGCATAACTTACTCTCAAAACCATACTGTGTACTGCTCCTTCGTTTGTAATTGGGCAAGTTCAACGCGCAATTCATGATTCTGATGTGACAACAACCTCAACTTTTTCTAGCTAAATAAAAGAGTATAACATAAATGGATGCTGAAAATTTCACTTGGTTTCAACCATTCCTTTTCTTACAAGTTTTCAGTATTGTAAAAATCACCACTGTGTTCCGATTACTGTCGGCACCCCGACAGTAATTAGTCGATCACCCATTTCCGAACTTTTCTAAAAAAAATGCAAGCACATTTGAAAGAATGGTATGGGGTTTGTAACATACACCAGTCAAGAATTCTTTACAGCTAAAAAAACTAAATTTTTGATAGAGGTGACCTTGAGGATCAAAAGTGGATAGAGAATTGTTCCTTTAAATGCTTTTTTTTAAATTCCGTAAGTAGACTTTTATGGACCTTAATCAAAAATTCCTCTGAAAGATTACAAAACATGAGCACACAATTATATTGCATACTTTTCATTTCATATTTGGCAAATTTTGAACTTATAATGATGTCACATCTCATCTTCTCTGTTAAACAGTTCATTTATCCTCACATTAGGCCAAAAAAAAATTGTTGTGTTGCCCTCAGCGACCGACCCTACTCGAAAAAAAAAAAGGGTCGGGACAAGCACCCAATTTTGCTCAGATTGGGTGTTTTTTGAGAAAATATTTTGAAAATAGTGGAAAATGCACCCAAATTTCATAATTAAGGTGCTTTTTTTTAAAAAGTATTTAAAAAAAAATATTTTCCGACCGACCGACTCATTTTTTCAAAAATTCCACTTGAGGGCAACACAACAATTTTTTTTTTCTTTGCCTTAGACTCACATTGACACATATTCATTTGATCAATTCAATTGATTATGCATACAAGATCACTTTTGCAACTTGACATAAAATCTTCGCAACATTACATTTGCAAGACCACTGCTACTATTAAATAATCTCAACAACTCTCTCCATAAATATCTTATCCCTTCTCATTAAGCATTCAAATAACATTTTTCCAACATAGGCACTTCGTATATGTTAACCCCTGAACTCATTATCATACATGTTACAATATTTTACTACATTCAAGTAGATCACCCAAACTGTTCCAATCTTCTAAATAGGCAAAAAAATAGGGTAGCAGAATTCTAGATTTGATATTAAGAACAGACAAGGCTGGGTGAAAGCGATGACATCTTATATGGTGTCCTGCGTTTCTTCGCTTGAATCACTGGTAATGGAATCGTCTCCTAATTGTCCGCTGACTCTCTTTTGGTGAAATAGAGCCCTGTCATAGGCCTGCTGTACTGATTTGCGGATAGATGACTTCCGACCTTCCATGAGCTTGGCCTGATCCAAACCAGAATCAACACCGAGTGGTTCGAGCTTTTCCCTTGGCAGCCATTGCCTACAAAAACAAAATGATTTATAAGTTTTGCAGAGAAAGAGCACATGGACAAAACAAGATTTGGTACATATTTATTAATATTTTTTAATGTTCAAACCTACCTCTTGAATAATATGAATGAATTATCAATTTTGTAATCTTTTAACTGCATCATCATTTTTGTACATTTGTAACATTTATCTTTTTGGAATAAAATTTTTCAAAACCTAATGGGTAATGTTAGCATACTATTATTGTTTCAAATAAATTTCGGACATGAACATGATTTCTGAACGCAGCCACCGCGTATCAACAAGTTGGGTCAAGAACGGGACACCCGGCAGTACGCAACATCGTTTCCAATCAGTAATCCACAATGCCGCGACATTGCGCGTGCCTGTAAAGCATTGTGTACTCGCGTAAAATGCACACGCAATTGTGTTACGCAAGGCTCTAAATTTTTGTGTCCGAAAATTATTTGAAATAACAATAGTTCAAAATTTTCTAAACATGTATTTTAACCCTTTGAACCCAATGAGCCGGTTACACATGACTGGAACTTGACGTGCCTGTCTACCAGTATGGTAAGTTATAAATGGTTTTAATTACATCGAAGACATCAATGAATCTTTGAACCCTTGGTTGATGGGTCAAATTGCTTTTATTTTCACGATGGGAGTGAATAATTCCTCAGATCTACATGAATTGATCGCAATTTTGAACAAATGTGGCATCGCCCATAGAGTACTAAGCGTAAATATCTGATATGTTGGTAGAGATCAATAATATTCTAGTTTTAATGCAGAACATTATCATAAGAACAATTCAGACTATTGAAAAATTGCATATGATAAAATTAAGCAAGGGACATCAAAATCATAGCAAGTTTAAGGCATATAGTGATTTTAAACTTTGAGGTTGACCCCGGTCAGTGGTACAGATGCACATGGAAAGCCAGGGTTCCAGGGATTAACTGGCATTGGAGCAATTTCATGTGTGTAAATATACTGAATAAATTTAAATATTCAATCATACAATCAATCACCTTGGTTGCTACGTCAGATCCTGTCATGTCAGATTTTTCAGCTTCTTCTTCAAATGCATGATAGAGCAAAAGATATCAGGACCTTCCCATCATGCATCACTTCCAATGGGATTTTTTGTTCGGGTTGTAATAAGAGGGATAAGTAATAAAACATCAGAAATGCAAAATTAGGGCTTTATTTCATCACTAATTCCTCTCATTACAAACCATACAAAAATCCCATTGAAAGCAAGGCATGATGGGAAGGTTCTGATATCTTCTTTTTGATTAAGCCATGCATTGCAATGCATTCAGATCAATGTCATCGTCTCTATATTTCAATCTTACATGCTTACCTTCCTAGAAAAAACAAACTTACCATGTACGTTTATTGTCAAAGAACAACACAAGATACAAATGCTCATCTGTCGGCATCCTCATGTTGATCACCTCCAACGGGGGCACAGGGATCGGCACTCCGTTCTGGTAGCAGCCCGATCGCGGCATCTTCGGGTTGATTATCTGTTGAAAAATTATACGGTTTCCATTTAATGCAGAGTAATGATTCAATTTTTACACAGAATTTCAGCTATTAGACAGCAATGTTTGAGATCTCTTCACAAAACATGTCAATGAAAAAAAAACCTCTTGGGAAAAAACAAAACATGGTAATCATTGCACATTGTTATTTCTAAAAAGATGAACTCTAAAGCCACTAAAATTTGGGGTTTACATTCAGGAATACTTGTCTTGGCATAGTAAATACACCTGAGTACATAAACACACACCATTCTGCAGCCTAGTGATATGACATTTTCATGGGATAAAAATCTTGATTAAAAGCTTTTTCTCTTACAACTATATGACCCGTATTCCAGAAGAGTGTTTAGCTAAACTACTCTTTTTACTGAACACCAACTGTCCAGGAATGATACACACCGTTGTATAACAGTTCAATAAGCCATGCTGTTGACGAGGATTAAACACATGGTTTAGCTAAACAACTTTCTGGAATATGAGCTTTAATGTTTAAAATAACTATGCAAATGCAAACTTGACCATATAAAATGTGGCACAACAGCAATGTATAGTATCGAAATAATTACATGTCTTTCATCATGTCTACACCACTTTTCTTTAGTAACAAACTTTAGTAAATAAATTTGAAATAAAAAGGAGGATACGATTACCATTCCACAGTTTCTATTTGAAAAAATGTGGATTGGGTTGGGTAACATATCTTATCTTGGGATAGGAGTTTAATCACACACCACTGTCATATAGAGTCACAAGCACACAAATACCTATAGCATCAATCCAGTATGTTTAAGGGGCCTGTTAACCCGGCCGTTTGTTCGGTAGCAGAATTTAGTTTTTCTGCATTTTCTGATACTTTAGCATGTTACCTTTTATTACAGACAATAAAATACTACAAAACAAAACTTTTAAACTTATTTATAGGTAAAATTAAAAAATCATTTTGACATTTTACAGTAAAATAAACACGTGGCTGTTGGCGGGAAATTACGGGCATAGATACGCGTCCAATATTTTGCGTTTAGGTTGCGTGTTTTGATGTGCGTGCCTTTTTGCGCGGTAACAAGTACTGCGTGCGCGGGTGAACGCGTTGCGTTATGTTCTTGCATGAGCACATTTGTTAAAATCCCGCAATAAACTTGTCAATATTGTAAACAAAGACCAAATAATTGAACATTGGTATTTTAGATTTCTTTCAATATTTACAAAATAAGGAGCTTAAATTCGGATCTGAAAGTTGAGTACAATACTTACCAATAATATTAATTACATAATAAGTTTTATTGTCCGATACCCAAAGTTTAGACCTCAAAATTCATGGATTTTAGGTCAAAATGTGCGATTTCTTCATTTAACATGGGATTTCTCCATTTCAGTTTTGATGAAAAAACATCATTTTTACGGGAAACGTAACTAAAAAAACTAAAAATTACAAGGAAAGATTTCTCAACCATAATGTACAGTATATCAAAATCTAGGATCGCGTTTCTCATTTTTCAATTTAAGGTCTTAAAATCAAAGATATTCATTAGTTTCTATCAAAATTGATGCAGATAAATGTCGGAAACGCACATTTAATTTGGTTTTTATTATATTTCGAAAAATTCGGCTTTATTTAAAAAAATAAAAAATGCGATCCTAGATAATTGTTTGCAGTTTCCAACAAAATATATGTGATAAAATGGCAGTAACAATTTGTTTAGTTACCTTTCCCGTTTCATGTGTAGGCAAAATCACTGCTTTTTGCTATTTTTTACCAAATATGGTCAATTTTGAACCAAACCAATAGCATAAACAGATTCCTTGTCAAATTTCCTTTCTGGAAATGTATACTTTTGTATACTGTAACTTAATATTTTTAGACTTATAAGCCAAAAAAGAAAGTCAAAATAAAAGCCTTAACAGGCCCCTTAACTGGCCTGAAAATTGAATGTCTTAAAAAAGGGTTAGTACACCTTTTTACTCACAAAATTCAAGGACTTTCAAGGACTTTTCCGAGAAGAATTCATGGACTTTCAAGGATTTTTCCCTTACCAGTGTCGGCCGGCGGAATATGCCTCAACAAATAAAATAAATTTGTTTTCGCTCATTTTTGGATAAAAATAATTGCATGGTAAATTCTTTTGACATTAATTTTTAACATTTCTGATATTCAAAAATTCCAGGACTTTCAAGGCCTGGAAATTGCAAAATAAAATTCAAGGACTTTTAAGGATTTTCAAGGACCTGCACTAACCCTGTAAAATGCATTCACCATGATAGACCATGACCGGAAAATGCCTTTTTATCCTCATACAGAGTCACTCTCATTAAATCTCAAGCATCAATCCAGTGTAATTGCCTAACCTCAAAACTGAAGGTCTCAAAATACAGTCACTATGATCTTGTGGTTAGCCCAACAGACATGTCATGTCTATGTTTTCTTGGGATGGGTGTTTAATCACACGCCAACCCCACACACACAAACTCTCACATAAATATCTTAGCGTTTGCTAGAGAATCGATATCAACAAATCATGCTCTGCAAATACGTGCGCAAATAAAGGCCTTAACAACAGGCGTCGTAAAGAAAAAACCCGCGAAGGAGAAAAAAACAAATCTGAGATGGCGTCGGAACTAACACATACATACACAAGTAGTTGTTAACATGTCGTCACATAAATAAAATTTTTGCCTATTTCATTTTTTTAGTTTTGAGAAAATTAAGTTTTCATACATGGCCGATCAAGTCGATTCGCAGGTATGTGATGTACAATTGAAAATAACCAATTACAAGATTTGTTGACCTCAGGTGACCTTTTCACCAAGGTATCTCACCTTTGAAAATAAATGGTGAACAGACCTGCTAATTAAAGTATGACACAAACGGAAACTATCTTAATTTATATACCGCACATATTGATTTTTGTCCTCTGACTGGTTAAAAGTGAGGGCCTGGATTTAACTAGGCCCTATAAATTTACTATGCCCGGGGCATAGTTTTCACTAGGCCCGCTAAATGTATTTTGTGTTGTGTAACTCGAGCTTTACGCGCGCGACTATAAGCATTCATGTTCTTTTAACCAACCAGAGGTCAAAAATCTACATATTGAGAATATAAAACGAATATTGACTGCTTTTTATTCGGGGTATGGTTAAAATTATTTCCCTTCGGTGATCTCAAAACCATGAATATGCCCTCAGCTTCGCTTCGGCATATTCATGGTTTTGAGATCACCTCTGGAAAATAATTTAAACCATGCCCTTCAAATCAGTCAATATTAATATATATACAGATTTTTTGTGACCCATGGTTTATTAAATCTTTACAAGTCTTGCAATAGGCTTCTCGCTTCTCGTGTTGTGAGTTAGGTAGAAATAATGAGATACGCAATTATAATACTATAACATGTTGTGAGATGGGCAGGAGTAAAAAGTGAGACAGGCAATTTTATTTTTAACAAATCAGACTTGAGTTAGGCAATTATCACCGACTTTGTAGAACATGTTCAAGGTCAAATATATTTTTTTATTTACTCACAGCAGGTGTCCCTTAATCTTAGGAGCTGATTTATTAAAAAATGTAAATCAAAATGTAAGACAGGCAATTATTTTATTAGCGTGACGATATGCCAAGCATTTGCAAGTATAATCAGATCCCAGCAATTAATAGCACACATAATAGCTCAATTAACACAATCAGGAGGAAAGCACACAAATATGTACAGGTCATGTTCTCCCTTCACCAAGATATACACCAGGCATACCAACAACCACTCTACCTCAAATCTACGTTAGAGAGTATTATTATTACAAAATTAAGCTACAGTTAGATATATTAATACACAAAATAAATGCAAGATCTTACATGTACCGGTACTCAAAAAATTTTAACAGCCACAACATGACAACCCGTGGCATACAAAATGTATTTTATTTTAACTATAATATGCAGCATTTCATGCATGTTAATGATATGCAAATTAGGATATGCAAATGAGGCTGCCTGCACTAATCCTGGGTAGAAGGGAGAACATTCATACATGGAGTGCATTTCTAGCTTCTTTTTTTGAAGCATCTCCTGCTGATTTAGAAATAGACCTACCTTCAAATCCTAAGAGCACTTATAACTTTAAAAATATACAACATTCCATTTCATGAATAAATGAGATCATTCTAAAACTTCAGCACAATAACAACTGATGAGAAGTACTTTTTAACAACAACACAGCAATTCAAGCACTCAAAATTTCAGTTCAGAATCGATCCATAGTATCAAATGCCTTACCAATGCGGGATAGGAGGGGTATCCCCTGCACTTTGCCCAGACCATATCCAGTGGATTCAGGGGTATATCATCCTCGTCTGACGCCCAACTGCAACTCCTTGTCTTACCTGAAAGTGGGTGTGGACATAATCAGGTGGCGTTACATTCAACCAATCCTTTGTTTCATTTCATTAAAATCTTATAACACTGAATTAACAACAAAATTTGAATGCCTACAAAGCGCTTGAAATGGCATAAGGAAGATTAAAATGATATTCAGCTGTTTACAAAGATAGATAAATTCCTGAAGAAAACCATCAAATGGTGCATGCGTTAAGAATCTGTAAATATTCAACATCGAACTAGGACATCGAACAACTGTCAATTTGAAGTCCTTACACTCTGAAGCGCACCACTAGAAAGCCGTGTAAAGACTATGTACTAGCAGGTGTTGAGTTCATTATGGTTTTTAACAATCTTTTTGCCAAATGATGATGACCTAAATTGCATGTCTGTTATCTTGAATAGCTGAATATCACTTTAAACTGAAATCAAAAAGGGGTCCTTGAGATAAGTTGTGGTATACGAATAATTTAGGGCTTGCGTGCATGAGCAGGTGATTTTAACTAGTGCATGAATATAAGTTGAGAAACACAACCACTAATGAAGAAATGATAAAATGAATTACGAACTAGCAAAAGTGTGAAAGGAAGCAACATACAAGCAAGTCAAAATTAAAATACAAAACTAGGTAAAGTTAATTACAGAGTCTCTAACAGCAAGGTCTTGCACAGCTGAGGCAACCAGGAACATTGTGATCTACCAACTTTTTGTCAAGAAACATGACAGATACTTTGAAATCAACATTACAGTGACTTGCCAAAGACATTAAAACAATTAATGCAAGGTTTGACCATGGATTTGTGCTTTTACTTCCAAAATCTTTGTATTAAATAAACTGAAACTGACCCAAAGTCTCAAGTGTTAAAAAATATCCAAGTTCCAATGCATCGTTCAAATCATGTCTAGTTCCCCCGGCCTTATATTCGAACCCCGATCTATGGCATCCCAATCTAATGACAACTATGGCAAGCCACTGAGAATCAAAGATGTGTGCTCCCCAAGGAATTTTTATAGGAGAACCTTTTTCTCCGCCATCTTGTGTCGCTCATGGAGCAGAGTTGTTGAACCTCCAGATATATTCGGAATTTGGCCCGATATCCAGGCAAATCGCGTATATCTTCACTTGACACATATAGAGCGTGTGCATTTTGTTTCACGCGCAAACCATGTCTGCGTTTTAAGTAGCGTGCATTGCAACTTGCTCTGATTAAAGTACGCAAATTTCTGTTGTGAAGACTCTCGAAGTGTGGCACGCGGAGCCGTAAACTGCCGACGGTACAATAACTCACCCTCCATGAGCGACAATCCAAGATGGCTGCCGTCCCATAAGATTTACACGGTGGTGAAATCAAAATGGTGGAGAGTACTGGTTCCCCTATAAAAAAATTTTGGTGCTCCCATCATGCAACGCTTCTTTAAATATGGGAATACTTGTATATGAAATAATGATGAACTTTATAGTGAAATGTCCCGAAATAATATTTAATTGTTGTTATCTGCATTTCAGGAATGTTTCATCACTAATTACTCACATAATTTCCTCTACAAAATTTCCAATAGGAAGCACACAATATCTTCTTGTGTGTGAGTCCTGCGCCTTGGCAGTAATTTTGCCGTCATATACAGACTCCAAAAAAAGTATCGCCTCACCTCGAAAAAATGGCTCGTACGCAAATATGGAACTTGCAAACGTAATTTGAAGATTATGTTACAAGCGCTGGAATTTCAGCTTTCTTTTGACAGCCTATTTCTGACAATTGACTGAAAAAGAATGAAGTTATGAACTTTTACACCCCTTGAGGTCAATTAAAAAGTTGCAAATTTCATTTTTGCACAGTACAAAATATCCACTTAGATACCAACTGTACAGACGGTGGTATTGATTTCATTAACTGACGCGTACATAACACCATTGCAATTATTGCCACATTTTGTACTGTGCGAAAAATGAAATTTGCAACTTTTTTTAATTGACCTCGAGGGGTTTAAAAGTTCACAACTTCAAGCCCATGATATACTAGTAAGATGCAGCTAGCGTGTGGTTTGATCTTGCTAGTATATCATGGGCTTCATTCTTTTTCAGTCAATTGTCAGAAATAGGGTGTCAAAAGAAAGTTGAATTCCAGCGCTTGTACAAATAATCTTCAAATTACATTTGCGAGTTCCATATTTGCGTACGAGCCATTTTTTCGAGGTGAGGCGATACTTTTTTGGGAGTCTGTATATTCCTCATCAATGATGTATTTGAACTTAAGCAAATTTCTTGATTTTTGCTTGTTGGTATTTTTTTGGACAGTGTCCTATTTGGGTTATACCAGTAATATTTTGGTTTCAGATTATCAATAGCTATAGAGACTGAAACTGTAAATCTGAGAAAACTTTCAAAAGACAAAGGCAACACTGATATCAGTACCAAAATTCCTCTGAAACTACTCCACATTTTACCATCCTTATTCTCATCTTATAATATTGACAACGGTGTCAACCACATGATGATCAAATACAGAAAAACATATTCTCTCTGAAAATGTTCAAAATTTTAATCAATTGGTAGTATGGCGCAAGAGCCAAGTTAGGCATTGCATATGAACTTGAACAAAAAAAGCCTTCCCTGAGCTGTGCGGATAAAATGTCAAATGGTGCGTTCAGATTCCGGCGATTACACTTCAACATCACTCAATACGCAGTCTTTACACATGCTACGAGAAGTGCACTTTAATATTTTAAGACTGCATTGCAGTGATGAAATGATGACTCTGAACGCACCATAATAGTAAGTTTATTTCTTGGACAGTAAAAGCACACTATTGCTATGGAAACTCTAATGCGTTTCATTCAAACAATTCTAATGAGTCTATGGAATCACCTTGTTGTTTTCAAATGGATATGTGCAGTGCGGTGTGCATATGAAAAGGTCATCTACAAATGATTTATGTCCACCCTCTTGAAATATCTGCTTTTTCATATTGAAATCAACAGTCAGAACTACCCTGATCTTCATGCTCATGCAATGTTAATCAACCTTTTACAAGCATTTTAAGATTATAACGAAAACTTCTCTTTAATAGAATACATGTCAAGTATGCAATCATGCAAAAACCCAGGGTTGTCATGTGTGGAGATAGACAGTGTGATCTGCACATTGGTATATGAATAGTACATTAACCATAGTGGCAAGAAAGTACAATCCCCATGCAGAAGAGCACACTGTTATATACAATATGCCAATATTTTTACAATTTACCCAAATTCAAACCTTCTTAATAATTTTACATGTATAGTACATTATGGTGTGAATTGAAACTACTTGTTTTTTTATGTCAGTAAGCATGAGTAGAAATTATTCTTTTATTTGAGGCATCCATTTTGAAGAGCAGAGCTTTCAATACTCTAGCAAGTGTCATTTTCAGAGTATCTTCAAGCTGCTTTATGGTTTATTCAGAGTCTGCCGATATCCATCGATCGATGCCCGTGGACGTGCAGTCTTCCACACGCTAGTCAAAACTTCGCGTCGATGGGCATCGACCGATGCATATCGACAAGACTCTGAATAAACCATTATGCTCTGAACATGACACTCACTAGAGTATCACAAGATTGGCTCTCAAATATGGATGCCTCTGGCGAAAGAACAATTTCTACTCTTACATTTATGGTGCTTTTGTCTTTCTGGAGACAGGCTTGAGAACTCTGTTGCAGAGACTGTAGACTCTGAAGAGATGACAGAGCCTGTTTGAAAATTTCAAAGTATTTTCAAGAACACAAATGTTGATCATGCGGAAAAGAACAATTCATCAGTCTCTGCTACGCTTCTACTGTCTCAAGTGACACAAAGAAGTGCTTTCTTCTTTCATCATTTGAGTGCTCAATCCAAATGATGCAGAGCAATCCTAAATGTAAATACTTTCGCCAGTATGTACAGAAAACGGTCAAAGTTTGAACAGGGTTTCAAGTTAGACTTGGTTAAAGCGAAATTTATCTTGCTCTTTTCAAATAAGCACCTTTTCTAGAAGTTTCCTATTGCAAACACCGGTATGAAAATTTAGATTGAAATATTTAAACAAAAACAGGAAACTATTGTATTTTCCTCTGATACAAAATCTTTACTGTTTCAGCTGTAACTTTTAAACCAAGTCTATATCTTGCACCTCTTGTGCAAACTTTGTGCATCGATTTATAGTGATGGTTAGTCAAAAACAAACAAACAAACATGTTAGATGCGAAACTTTGGTTAAGTTATCAAGCAAAATTAAAAAACTCAAATTCAAATAGGTTGGGTGATTCGTCCATACCCAGAAACTCTTATGAGCTTAATTCGCTCCTAAACAACAGAGCTACGGATATGTGTTCAAATTAGAATTCATATAAAGCAAAGAAAAAAGAGCTTTGTCTAAAGTTCAAATTTTACTTCCTTTCCTTATTTTTAGGTTTTCAAGAGATTTTTTGTTTATTTTTTTTTTGTATCAAGAGAAAGACAAATGAAAAAAAATTGGCCAATATCTATGTCCCAAAATACTTAAGTAAAATAGTAAAATAGATTTTGCATCAAAATTCCGCAAAGAGTTTTGGGCCAAAGAGCCTGAGACAAAGTTCTTTTTTTTTAAGCCTACGACTAGTTGAGCAGATTTTGTGTGAACCAATATTGTCATGTGTGTATCCATAGCTGGCTTAATATTACATACCCATTACCCACAACATACAGTTCACTCATAATCTCAAGTAATAATACTACTCATTTACTAGTAATATTTCCCTATAACTGAACTTACTTAAAAATACTTAATTTATAAATAATGGTTAAGTTATAACATAAAATGAATTAAAAATATTAGTCAAAATGACATGAACATAGTGTGAATATGAAAAGGTAAATATCTCTGTCCCAAAATAATTTATTAAAATAGTAAAATAGATTGTAACTACATCAACTCTGACCTTATTCTTAACATTAATAATTTGTTTGATACCTACCTCGCCTGTCCCTCAAGAAAGGACCTCCCGGCCCATGATGTGGATGGGGTCGGCTGTTCGTACTTGTGCTATCCCCGCAGGACGTCGCATCACTACTATCTTCTGTGAAGTTGATGTGGGTGTGCTTGCTTTGATTTCTCTGACTATCACCATCGGCACCCATACTGGTGCTTGTTTCTGAAGCTGACCCAGAGGAGGAACTATGACTGCTTGAGTCATCCGAGTCAGAGCTACTTCGTGGTCGATTATGATCAGTTCTATACATGGTGAAACTTTCACTGGTGGGTTTGCCACCGTCAAAGCCATTTGGAAGGTCCGAGCTAGCCTGATCCATTAAGCGTTTAGAAGGAGTAGCTCCATCTGGACTGCTCATGCTTCGTGGCCTCTTACGCGATGGTCCGTGGGTCGGACTTCCCACGGAAGATGTGGTGGGGTTGTTTCCATCATTAGCAATGTCAGCTTTGTTTATGGAATCTGAGTCCATTGAAAGCGACCTATTTGGTTTTCGACTTAAACGCTTATTGGGGCTTGGAGTAGCAGTCTTGCTCTTAGCCTTACGGCTGAACAACACAGAAGTTCTTCTCCCAACTCCAGATGGTGAATTAGTTGCAGAAGTCTTTTCTCCTTGAGATGGACTTTTTGGACTCTTGGGGCTTTTTGGTCCTTTGGGACTCTTTGGGCTCTTGGGGCTAGGGCTCTTTGGACTTTTTACAAGAGTATTCATGGTATCTGCTGGCTCATTAGGTTCTAGCAACGGAGCTTCTTCAGCAGCAGTTTGTGGCTCTGACACGGATCGATCAAGTCCCCTTCTTCCTCTTCCCCTAGAATTGCGTGGACTCTTTCCAGGTGTTGGCCTGCCTGGGGAACCTCTTGCAGGAGAGGATTTACTACGACCTACAATAGGGGCTGGTCTTGGGAGGGAAAGCTTTGGTGGTTCAGTTGATTCATTTTGAGACACCTCGCTTGACTCATCACCTGCAGAAGAGGGAATAATAAAAAAATTATGATCGATATTCAAATATTCTATACTCTATAAAGTAAACAATAAGCAATCAGACTCTGTTACTAGATTTATAGCATATCCTTGTATTTCACAACACTCTGAACTGGTGTTTTTGTGTAAGAGAATAGTAATGGTTGATTAGGATTGCTTAAGACCAAATCACTGCGTATTAATATATTTTGCACATGAATCTTTCATGATTTCTGTATTATTTTTGACTATTTTCTTGCTACCACATGGACAAACCTTCAACATAAATTCAATTGAATATTCAGCATGACTGGCCACATTGTTATGATTCGAACAATACAGACTAATTTATTTCCCCGTAAGGTCATATTGGTTGATGTGCGTTAGTCAGCTGCTTTCTGTATACTTCCAAGGTTTATAGAGTACAGATTGAAATTTGGAGTCATTGTTCAAGGCTAGAAAATGATATAAAATATTTAAAACCAGGCGAGGTGCTAATCGAGTTAAAACAATCCAATTATTAGCCAAGTTCAAATGTTTTGTAATGCAAGAATGCTTAAACGATTTTGTTAACCCATTACTGACTCTATTCACTGGGGTCAATAGGTCTAGATAATCGACACATGAGATATTGCAATCTGTAGGGTGCAATATCCCAAATAACGTTCCTATACTTTTACACGTAAAGTAGGGGTCTGAAAACGCTCTGTATCTCTGTAATTAGTGATTCAAGCATTCTAGATTTAACTTTGTTTTCAAGTTTTGAAGCAAACCTTTCAGAAATCATCAAAGAAACAATATGGTGGCCGGCTTGTTTTCCCGATATATCAGGCGATATTTTGTAATGTTTTTGCCGGCCTGTCATGAAAAAGCCCGACTTGACCGAGTATTTCTAGAGACACGCATATTGCTTTAATTTCATTATAAAATGTTCTGTGGTGCTGATTTTTTCTACACA
>JXSR01S038779.1:152799-169609 GCA_000969725.1 Ophiothrix spiculata
TGCATAACATGCATACCCCATGAAGGAGTCTATTCGTACAGGGGACCCACGGCTTTACGTGACTGTCCGACCACGGAGCAAGTAGAGTAAAGTTTAGTGTAGATAATTTGAGTTTTGACAAGTAAGGCAATTCCCTAATGTGAGATCAATATATAAATCCCAGTATATGAGAACATAAAAACTCATATGACTCAGAGTTACGGAAGCGGGATATCGACTAGTGGTACTTGTTTCGTTTTGCACAATTGAGTGTAGGTTAGATTTCCAGTCCTTATGTGCATATAATTTGTATTCTGGTCTTCCACTTTACAAATCAAATATCATTCATTATGAATCCAAGAACTTGAAGTTTAAAAGTCATCAAATCCTGCCCAACCAAGAATTGAACCAAAATAACAGAATTGATTCAGTAACGTGACTGTACAGACCAGGAGTTGATTTCACCAACGTTAAAATGCATCGTTAACCCATCGTTAGACCAAAACCCATCGTTAGTTACGACCATCTCTTGACCCCATGCAACGTTAACAAAAGGTTTGATTTTTCTAATGCATAATTCATAAAACTAACAATGCAGTGAACACTTACGAAGGGTTTTCATGTCTTTGTGATGTCTAGTTGTGGTTACGAGCTAAACCCTTCGTAGTTATGATGCAACGTGAATGTTAGTGAAATCGATCCCAGTTTTGCATACCCTGTGGTGGGATACATTCTCTTAGAAGCACATTGCAGTCAAACGCAGGCAGTTGTACCCTTTATCAAAGAGTATATGTGCCAGATAAGCAACTACATTATATATTTGTTGGAAACCTAAAGTTTGTTGAATCTGATGAATATTAGGAGGAGCTGCCGCTATTGACATGCATTAAATTATGGATTTAATTTACTTGAATCGATTTCTCTGAATATCTGTCATTACAAAGTTATCTGAATCAAAGAATTTGTGGAAATGTCTTCTCTTGGAAATGTGCAAAAACAAATGCCCACAGAATTAAGTTTGCTTTAGAGGAGGTCTTTTGAAGAGAGTTTTAAGGGCTTGCCCTCAGCACATACCCCTCTTAGTTTTGCAGAAGTCACTGCTGCCCTTAATAATGAGCGCCTTGAAAATGAATATTGTGTTCAAAAATAGCTACCAAGTGGTGCCAATTATTGCTTAATTGCTTATTGCTCGTTTGGTCTCGCTTAAATGGTGCCCCCTCTATTGGCAAATGTTTGTGTCTCTCCCTTTGTTTGTAAATATTTATTTGACTCCTTAATGTGACTTTTAAAATTACAATTAATAGTTGATTCTATATTTATTTCAGATTACCTTAATCAGTGCCTTTATCTTTGGAGGAGCACACTTGTTTGGAATGAATGTATATTTTGCCTGTGTTATAGTGCTTTTATGTCTTGGAAACATTCTACTTGTAAGTATCAATCAAATGTTTCTCAATTTTGGAGACTGCAGTAGGGGTGTAACATGTTCAATAAGTTTGTAGCCTGAGGTAGAAGGGGATGAGCTATGTCGTTTTTACACCCTGGTAACATAAGCCGCGAGAGGCCGCAACACCGATATGACATCGGTATGACACCGGTGAATGCTTGCGATGCCCGGTCGGACACCGGTGGTTATGTGACCATAACTTAAGACATCATATACAAACCCCAAGGTTTTAACTCTGAATTAAATTCTTGCATGCTTCCGGCGTCTCTACGGCTCACAGACACCGGTCGGACACCGGCCGGTGTCCGATCGGCATCTGTTGAATTGACGCCGTAAACACATCGTTACCTCGCCGCAAGGTTATGTGACCAGGGTATTATTGATATGATATGATATGATATGTTATGATATGACATATGTTATGATATGATATGATATGATTTAATATGTAAGTCTATGAATATTTGCAAAGTTCCAAGTAAATACCATGTTTTTTTATTTTCCAGTGTCATAAAACTTGTTCGAGGTTTCTTTGAGTCGATGTTTTAACTTAATTGACATGCAATAACCGTAAAATCGCTCTCTCACAGGCGCTACACAAAGAATTTGATAAAGACAATGCGTAAACACTTAAGAAGGATTACTTATTCAAATAACGTGAAAAGAATTTGGATGCAGAATTCCAAAATGTTAGGGAGGTGATGCATTTAGGAGTTCTGATATCATAATTGTTATTTTTATTGATTTTAATGCTAAATTCTGAACTTCAGAAACCTTTAACCTTGCAAGTTTTAAGTTTCTATAAAATAAAAACAAAAGCAGATATTTACTTAAAACTTTACAATTATTCATCAATTGATTTGAAATACATATCATGTTAATAAGGACTAAAAAAAATTTGTGTTGCCCTTTTCCGACCAACCCTAAATCTGGCCAAAATCATGTCGGGTTTTTTTTTTACAATTATTTTCTATTAAACTTACTGTTTCTAGCACAGAAACTCATAGTCAATGTGTTAAATTAACAAATGGTGTCCTGTCAAAAATAACTAATAAATGATTTTGTTATGTCTTCATATGACTTCATCATGCATTGTTTTTAGAGATTTTAAAGGTAAAAATTTCCTTCAGGAAAAGTTAATAAAATGAAATAAAATCCTGACCGACCGACTAGACTTTAAAATTTTTCCCCAAAAGGGTAACACAACATTTTTTTTTCTTGGCCTTCCTCAGGCCACAAATTTACGGAACACTCCTCGTATTATTGAAATCAATCAATCAATCAATGATACACTGTACTTGCATGACATGCATACCCCTTGAAGGAGTCTATTCGTACGGGGGACCAACGGCTTTACGTGACTTTTGAACCACGGAGCAAGTTGAGTAAAGTTTCTTGCCCAAGGAAACAAGGAGACGAAAACCGCCCGGCCCAGGGCTCGAACCCGCTACCTCAGTCCATATCCTACAAATCACAACAGCCAGTATGAAAACTTGATTTTGTTTTCACATGATGACAATGCGGCAATGGTGTAGTTTAGGACCCTGTTCATAATAAGGAACAAGACAGCTTTTATTGTTTCAAAATCAAAAATAAAATAATTCTAAATCATCAAGGTTTTCAATAAATCCCATATCAAGTTTATTCATCAAGCTAAACTTACCATAAAAGCGATTTACCTTCATTTTTGGTCCAAAAGTCCCGACTTCCGCGAATGTCTCCACTCATCATGTTCGTGTATTTGACCACCGCGTAAATCACCGCGTAATTTAACGCAACATTTAACCAACCGTAGATCGCGTTTTATATCCCGACGCAATGAATAACCAACCATCGAGCGTTTCATTGAAATGTTTGGCAGTGTGCAATCATTAAAAATGGCCGATCATGGCTTTATTTTTGCGTCAAATTCTCACTTTTTTATGAAAACTCTGCAATCTTTCCGACATTTAAACAACATTTTGGATCAACGGAACTAGAGTTTCATCGATACAGGTTAGTTTTCTGAAATTTGCAAGCATTTTTAGCGGTGTTTGGAGACAAAATTCTTGACAAAATTCGGCAATTTTAGTACTATTTACGATTTTTAAACCTTGTTGTTTTACCCCATAATTTCCCTCTATATTCGAAGCCCTACCCTCCTTCCAAAATATTAACCTTGTTGTCAAGATAACATTTTAACTATTTTAGCTTCTTTGGTTCATTTAGCTTGATGAATTAGTGACTTTTGTTCCTTATTATGAACAGGGTCCTAAACTACACCATTACCGACAATGCTATACTTCAATCAATATGGGCAGAGTCAATTTTCAGTGCTGTTGTGTAGTCATATGTGACCCGTCATATCAAAAGGTACCTTAATCAAAATCAATTTTTTGGTCTAATCTTAAAGCTGAGACTTCAAGCTTTAAAATGACACCTTCCTTTTGTTTTTAGGATGTTCGGTTGCAAAGTTATAGTCAAATCTCTGAAAGGCCTATGGCTGAGTCGGAAAAAGGTAGTTCTGAGAAAATCGTGTTTAAAGTTTGTGTACTCAAATTTACCTTTTTTGTTCTGCACATAAATAGTGCTTCACTGAATAGTAGTTACCAAAGTCGTATCATCACCAAATTTTGCACACATGGTGAGTAAGTCATACCAGTAAATTCATTAACTTTGTTTTGGAAAAAAATAATCACTAAATTAATTATTGATTAATTGAATTAATTGATTATTAGAACCTTTAATCCACGATTTTCTATAAAATCTTGGATGGAGAGGGGATTTTTATCTTGGATATTTACACCTTTTTCCAATGTTTTGGATTTTGGAACCTGATTGATGTGATTATATACTCTCCAAAGGTAACGTTTGCGATAAAATTAGAAATTCGACCTTGGACGCGATTTTTGACTATGCTCAATGGCCTGTATCTCGTAATATACTATGCCGGTATTAAGGTACCTTTAGATATGACGGGGCACATATATGCTATTGGCATACACACCATACTGCCTTAATTTTAGGAAATTGAACAATTTCAGTTATAGCTCAGATTCTTCTGTTTCAAGTTCATTAGGATTGTATTTGAAGTTCGGTTCTGGTATAAAATCCAATATAGAGTGAAAAACACTGAAATATTTAGGAATCTTGTTCACGCCTTTGATGACGTCATCAACAAATGTGGTTACAAGTTCTTGCTAAGTTTGTATGACCCCTCGTCCATGTGCAATGGTTTGCTTCCTCTGTTTCTTATCCAAATGGACTCCTATAGCCATATTGCAGTCTGATCTGTTTAAGATAGCTGGTTTTGGTTCTGAGGAGTTTTGGAGGTCATTTGACTCACATTGAACACCTAAAAATTATTTCATGGGTCAAAGAATGTTTTGAAAAAATTTCCAATGATTTGTTCAGAAAATTATACAGCACTTCAATGTGTCAGCCTTTCATTGGTGCAATATTAATGAAAATAAGATAGATTTAGAGATTTAGATTTTATTAAAAAGTACTCTTTTCGTGGCCCAAGGGCCAAATTGCCAGACACATTTACATAGTTAAGAAGTATATATTAAAAACATCAAAAATCAATTTTAAGATATCATTATACATATTTAACAACATTAAAACACATTCAAAGGCATGACATTTAAACATAAATAATATTGCACCAAAGTAATTGATAAAAGTAAAAATACGAGAGGGTTGTTCCCACTGAGCTCACCAAGATACAAATCAAATTTTAAAAATATATATAATGCCAAAAGCAGGTAATTATGAGACAAAAACCAGTGACAGTTCCACACCATGCATATCAACCATCAAGCAATTGAGTGCCCCTACCAAGCAAAAAATGATCTAACAAATGCTGGTAGCTTCACTCAATTAACTGTTAAGAAGAGAAACATAGTATGGCACTGGACTGTTTTTGAAGCGGTCTGTCTTGGTGCGGAGCTGAGATAGATTGGAAGCATTTCTAAGATTTCTACCATGAGCTTCAAATCGGGTTGGGGGAAGTAGGTGACATGTTCTAACATTGTCCCCTAGAGTTTGAGCAAACTTTTGTAGTGAGTCACACGTCTGTCACTCCATGACTCCAATTTACAGACACTGGTGGCATCACTATATGATGTATAGTGATGCCCAAGGATTGTTCTGCACGCACGTTTTTGGATCCTTTCTAGATCAGAAAGGATAAAAGTTCTTCTTTGTATTTGTCATAATGTAGTAATTACCACTGTTTGGAGGCTCTCTATTAGTGATACATATGCCAGCCAGCTAACATGCATATGCCTTGTGCATTTTTAAATTATGACTTTCACAGTTTGCTAGAACTATTTCTATTTCAGATAATGAGTTACTTCAGTGTACATGCTATCTTTGATAATTAGTGTTGGTTTCCATTCAAAGAGAATTTTTATTAAGAATTGTTCAAAATAGGCAATATAAACGATAACATATAATTTGACTTCTAATACTAGTCTTAAACCAGTTTTCCTGGCACACTTTCAATTACACCTATTTTTTCTCTTTTTGTACAGATATACTGGTATCGACAAGGCGACTTGGATCCCAAGTTCCGCATCCTGATATACTACCAGGCGTTTGTTCTAATATTATTATGTGTTTGTGCTAATTTATACATACATGGCATAGAATCTTGATGATAACTTCATGGCATCAATATTTATATATAATATTTGGTTTGAAAATGCCTGGTTTTGTGAACTGAAATTTATATACTGAATATGTCACCATGCACTACAAACGAGCAGTAAAGGCGCCCTTTTGTCATTTTTTAAATATTTTCAAAGACCATGTTATAAGATTATAAGAATTAAAATGACACTGGTCTGCAAAAGTTGTTATAGAGTGAATATAGTGAATTTAAGATAAATATGTTCAAAGATCAGTAAGTCATATGTTTTTATGTTGATGAATAAATGTAGGTATAGAATATTGATTTTCTCGAATTTCAACTCAGTTTTTAGAATTAACATTTTGCAGAAGTTTTGAAGAAAACATAATTATTGTTAATCTGTAATCCATTAATTCGTCAAACTACAACCTGTGCATGTATTTTCACATATATTATATAAAGACATTGCCAATTTACTTCTTTTTTGTGGTGCATGGTCACATATGGCAAGAGATGAAATTTCTGTGCAAATTCTGTGTCCTGTAGATGTAATCGTCTCGTATAGATTTGAATTTTTAGCAGGACAGCATGACTACATACTATATTGCAGTAAAATATTGTTTAATTAAGCTTATAATTAACAAGTAAATTTCAGTGGTTTTAATTTGTAACTTACAATTTTGGTGCAATGCACATTTTGTGTAATGCCTTTTCCAAAGTTTAGAACTTTCTATTGCACTTAGATTGTATAGATTTAGAGCGGAGGTACAAGACTTTGTATACCAGCCCGTGTAATGGCATCGTCATCCATGCAGTTCAAATTAGGGATATTCGAGTAAACTCTTGCTTCCTGCCAAATTCATCTCTGGGAACCAAGATTCAGTTGTGGTAGAAACAAACTGCGCAAATAATAATTTAAGATACACACACAAAGAAAGCGTGTGAGCAAGTCTGTGATCTCCAATTCTCCACTCTAAATATATTGATGTACCCATAACAGCTCCCATAATTGCTCAGGTTGATAAACCAACCGAGATTACTTGTCTTGCCCTTAATCCTTTCCAGTATCAACCCATGTTTTTTTATCTGTTATCCTCATACTCTGGCAACTGAATGGTAATTTGACCGAGAGTGCGGCTATCAAGCCAGTCAAGCGTTGTTCCTTGCTTATGCACAATTTGGCGGAAAAATGTAAGATGCGTATTGCGTTGTAGTCGAGTAATAGTAGCACGCAACAGAATGCAGAGCGGAGTCACTACGCACTCACACAGCATCGGTCCAGGCATGGCGCCTGCGTGGCGCAATCCCCTAACTTAGCCGTATTTTTAGGGTGCAATTAGACCAGTTTCCTATCTGTACTCTCTTTAATCTATGGTTATCCTACATGGCATTGAACTGGAAAGGAGCAAGACGACAATTAACTTGTTGACCATAATGAAACTTGGGACTGCAATGTCCCAAGTTTCATTTCATAAAGGCTTGTCCGTTGTCTAAGACAACCTGAAAATGCCTTGGACAAGCAGAATGAATGTCCGGTGGACAACTTTAAAATTGGTGGCAATTATAGCCCAGACATAGCAAGAAGCCATGCACACATCAACAACTGCTCAATTTCCTCTTCAAATTGCATTAGAACTTACATATTTTTTAGCATGAAAATAAGCTTTCTCGCCGAATTGGCCATAAAATTTCAAAATGCAACGATGCTATATCCTGTATATAAATATGCCAACATTCCGCTAACTTCCGATTAAGTTGCAAAAATAACGGACACAGATTTTTTGTTGATGTCCAACGCTGATGCATCCATAGTTTATGGTGACCTCTTATGAGGATTCTTGTAGAATTGTAGAAGGAATATTGTTTGGTTTAGTCTAGATATTATGTTTGTAATGTATACAGCATCATCACAAAAAGAGGCAACATAAGAATATTTTTACTTTATCGTCGTATAGAATATTTTACGTCGTCCATATACTTATTTGTTATTTGTTTAAACTTGGTGCATATCTTTTTGATAAAGAATAAATTTGTATAATATCTTATGCAATGAAATAGGGAACAAATATGTTTGTTTCTTAAAAATATTCTAAATGATGCCAATTTTCCATCATTAAACAACCATTCTAATATAAAAAATTTATATTCTGATCTGAATTTGGATACTTTTTGCATCAAATATAAAGAAAAATGTGATATTGAAATCATTAAATTTCCTACAAATACAAGTCATGAAAATTTGAATGTGTGGGGTAAACAAGCGTATATGACCTCTCGTAGTACAAAAGACTTTCTTTTAATATGATCGCGGCGTTAAACAACCAATCAAGACACGTGCAATGCATTATCATTATCGCACACGCTCTCATCATACGCACCCTGCAGACTTGATTTGTACGAAATTTAATGATTTCAATAACAAAATGGGATCCGCTGTCTTTTTTGAGCAAAACAAATGCTGGGCAACATATAAATATGTAAATAATAGTTTGTTATATACAATTTGTGTATTGTATGTGTAATGATTTCATGATATTGGTACAACCATATTATATATTTAGGAAGTAAAAGTGTAATATATATAATGTAAAGAACATTCCTTATATCAGTTAATATTATATTATGTTAAGTTTGAAGGTTGATAATATTTTTTATAATTTTTTCAGTGTAAAGAACTGAAGATCTCAACTCCCAACTGATTTCAACTCAACAATTAACACCAAAAGTGTTGCTTGGGCATAGTCAGGCAACTCAAGTTTAACATTTCATCTACTAAATTGTCATGGTACGCAGCTGTTAGTACAGATAAATTCGACAAGTGAGTAACTGTTCTGTTGTTTAGAATATATTCAGTGTTCCGACATGTTCACACACAAAGGCATTTTGGGTTTCTTTGCCATAAAAGACTATTACTGCTACATTCGAGTATACAGTGACTTGTTCGGCAAAAATCAAATGCATTAAAACTGGAATATACCAAATATTGGATGGTCTTACTTCTCTAGAGTATGACATTATCAATTATCTGCATTTGAGCATTTTATGACCATATTTTGCAAGATCATGATTTAAAAAAATACCTCACACACCCAATAAAATTTTATTTGAATTGGATCATTGCAGCCAAGCTTAATTGACCTGTTTCCAAATAGTTATCACTGGCGTAGCCAGGAATGCGGACCCGGGGTGCGCAAAAAAACCTTGTCCAAAATGGTGACGGATCCAGGGGTTACTACTAGGGGTACCTGCTTGTATTAGACGGGTCGCTAAATGTATTAGCAGTAATTAGGACTACTGCGTCCTTTTTTCGTTGTTTTGCTATTATTTTTGTCATTCTTTTTTCCATTTTTTGTAGACCCCCTTCCGCACACCCCTGGCTACGCCAATGGTTATGGATGGACCAGTCGATTTCTCTAAACAACTGTGATGCATTGTAGCTGCGATGCGATCAGTACACAGCTATACTTTGATCAACACCAAATAGGCGGGAATTATGAGGCTTTTCTTCATCCGCAAGTAAACATAATCCCAGTTACAGGCGCGCCATGGATAATGATGCGCGAATTACACGTGCAATGCGCGCTGCATGTCCTGCAGTTGTGCTGTGTCCAGCTACACACACGCTTGTCTGTATCAATTCACAATGTTAAGAGGTCTGCCTATTTGGTGTTGATCAAAGTATAGATGTTATTTCACAAAAACGATAAAACCTACCACAAACATGCAATGTAAGACGTAATGCGATGCATCGCAAGGTATATGAATATTATTCAGGGAAAATTCCAATACATCGCAATGTTGCGACGAGTCAAAAGGTGATCGTAAATTTGCGATGAGTTAACGATGAGTTCGGTCTTATGCGTTAACGATGCATTTTAAAGTTAGTGAAATCTGATTTCAATGGGGCTACTAGGTATTTAAGTGGTCGTTTATTGGGCCACCATGAACCAAGTCATATCATCTTTGGTGTGCGAGGGTATTCATCATCATCTATCAAAACGAGGACATAAAAATGCTGCAATGCAGAAAAAAGTTTTTTGATACATCATCACTTGTAGCTATATAGATATGCACCATTTCCATTAGGCTGTGATCACATAGAATTATACTATTCAGGCAAAGCGGGTATAGGCGGTGCACAATTTTGCGTAAAGCTTTAATCAAGCACGTAAATTTGATGCTACCGGGTCACATAAGAGGGCATCATTGAAAAACAGATACAGCTCACCGTGCCTGTATAATGTTTAGCAAATAGCGAATACAGTATACTTCTATGTGATTGCAGCCTTACTGACGCTTTCAGAAATTAGGCTCCCAATATACAGAGAAATGATCCAAATTCAATTTGTTTGAGTTAAGTGGTTTGGTGGGATGAAAGGGACAGAAAGCTTGCAAGATTAAGTCTTTTCAGGTACTTGCATATTCTATCGATCCACCATTTCTAGTATACAAATATTGACTGCTTTGAGGGGCATGGTTTAAATTATTTTCTCAAGGTGATCTAATATTCGCTTCGGGCACATTCATGGTTTTGAGATCACCGAGGGAAAATAATTTTAACCATGCCCTGAACTAAAAGCAGTCGATATTCGTTTTATATACCGAATATATAGATATTTGCCCCCTGGTTGGTTAAAATAACCATTTTAGCACTCAAACCGACTAATGATAATTTACGATATTTGTTTCTCCTTTCAGTGCTGACCGTGTCGTATTGTGCGCTCAAGATAACTAGCTTACGCACTGTAGCGCGTGTTTGACCATGAACGCTTAAAGTCGCGAGCATGAAGCTCGAGTTACACAATGTAAAATACATTGAGCAGGCCTAGTGAAAACTATGCCCTGGCATAGTAAAGTTATAGGGCCTAGTTAAATCCAGGCTCTTGCTTTTAACCAAACAGAGGACAGGAATCTATGTATGTGGTATATAATGTGTTTTATAAATTGGTAGCTATGTATATAGTAGTAGAATTATAAGTGTTAAAGTTGTTATATATCCAGTGCATGTGAGAAGGTTGATATTGCTTGACTACCAGCCTCTCCCAGTGTTAACTTGTGCAATTATTTGATTAAAGAGATCATGGTCTTCCTTTGGTGATATTTAGTGATTTGGTTATTCTTTAGTGTTCTGATCACATTTTTGATCCACAGATTTTGATACCACATTAAAAGGCATCATATCGTCTGTTAATTTTCACGTCCATACTATATTTCTTCAAAGAAATATGGTCAAAATAGTGCTGAATTACTTGAATTTTGTCTACAAAAATATAAAAATTAAAAATAAAAATACACCACAACATAGTTTGTATAAATTTTGCAAGCATTTCTCATCATAATAGGGATTCCAAAACTAACAGTGAACTTGGATATACAGTAGGGCTGGTTTCAGAGTGTCCTTGTTTATGCAGTGACATTTATGTGTGAAATTTTGACCTTATCGTGACGAAACCAAAACCAAAATTTGCCGCAAACCATAGCAAGCTGATGATTGATCACCTTGCAATTTTGGCCCAATGGCAATTTAAACATGTGGAAAAAATTAAACTTTTTTCCCAAAGAGATCTTAAGCTAAATAAAAATTATTTGACTGGTATAAACAAAAATGCAGATTTTTGTTTCGCGTATAGTGCATTGTGCAACTAAGAATGTCAAAGATTACAACAACCCAGCTTTATATTTTGGTTAGACATTTTTCGAAATTTCCTACAGCTAGTTGCGCATATTTGACTTGATGTTTCTGGCATCAGGGTGTTGAGCCAGTTCATGGTCCGTCTGTTCATAGTTTAGCATTTCAAACTTCTTTCAAATGCATATTGCCGGCTTGATTTGACATGTTGCATCAATTTAATGTAGACATTCCAATGTATATACTTGTTATGTCAAAACTATACTTTGATCAACACCAAATAGGCGGGCCTCTTCACATCGTGAATTGATACAGATAGGCGTGTGCGTAGCTGGACACAGCGCAACTGCAGGAGACGCAGCGGGCGCTGCATGTGTGACTTGCACATCATTATCTGCGGCGCGCGTGTAACTGGGACTATGTTTACTTGCGGATGAACAAAAGTCTCATAATTCCCGCCTATTTAGTGTTGATCAAAGTATAGTAGATATATTCCATTAAGTTGTATGTGTTCTATTTATTATCAGCATTAGCTATGATCTCTAATTTGTTTATCATGTTTATTTAAATTTTAGTCTTGTTCAAAACAAAAATCATGTTTGATTATATACTCAGTATCTTCCATTAGCAGGGATAGCCTTGTACCCCGTTCAGACACACAAAAACGTTGTCTTAAGCCGACATCGATTTTATTTTAAATTTCAAACACGACTTCGGATTAGCGGAAAGTAACTCGACTTATGACTGTTCACACACGCTACGATGTTGAATTCGAGTTGAATTGAACTTGACTTATAATTTGCGTACGCCTTCTTACGTCTTGTTTGACTTCCCAGTCAATGCGCTGTGAAAAAAGTAAACACAAATTCAACTCGACTAACGACGACAGGTGTTCACACTTACGTAAAGTCGTCGTTAGTAGTCGTTGGTTGTGTTACATCGGCTTACTAACGTAAGTTAACTTGCTTTTTAGCGAGTTAGAAATTCGATGTAAGACGACTGTTTGATTGACAACTTAAGTCAGCTCGAACTGTTCACACACAAGCAAATTTTGAACTCGATATAACTCGAATATGACTTAAGACGGCTTTTTGGCTCTGTCTGAATGGGGTACTAATCTTCATCTCAAATATACATTCAATATTGCACAAACACAGCGTTAATTGCGTGGCCATAAACTTTGGTGAGGTGGATCACATATTGGTAAAAGCAAGTATCAGTTAATTTGACAGTAAATTTGACATGATCAAGTAAATTGAATAATAATAAAATATAACTAACCAATGTGGAAAATATTGATGGTGTAGAAAAGCAGAGCTCAGTCAATGAAGACATCGAAACACAGCCACTCAAATACCTTATACCAGTTTATGCTTTGGCAGCTTTGCTATACCATCCATAGAGACAAGTTGAAATTTATTTTTAAAATCATTTCTGAAACAAGATTAGTAGTGGCTTCAAAACGCAGCCAGCGGTTATCTGCCGGTCTGGGCGGTTGACTATTGTTTATCAACCGCCCAGAAAAGGCAGGCAACCCGCCTGTTAAATTTTGAAACGACCCCTTAACTGATTCATGTTAAAAAGTATCTAGCATGATTTGGAAATACTCAACACTTGGTGAAACTTACTTGTTACTTATTCTGATACACTGTAAATGCCAATATTTTCGTACTCAGTAATTTTCACACAAAAGTAAATTTTGAATCATTTCGCGCATATTAATATTCCCACTCATGATATTTTTATGTGCAGCGGTATATACATATCATTTTTGTGGTACATTTATTTTTCCAGCAAGGTGAGCTAAGCGTGAAAAGCTCGAAAATAAATGGAGCGTGAAATGTACCACTAATACAGTTTCTCCTACATGTTAGTTATTTTATTACACCTCCACTATGTGATTTGAACCATAGGAGATCTATGGAATAAGGAATTGGTAGGTTTATTACCTTGTGATAGGTTTTGCCAGATTTCATCACAATGATATTTTGTCAACATATAGTAAGAATTGTAATCATGAAGACAGATGCATGTAATAAGCAGCATACCAAAGTTCCATTATGTCTTGTTGCTTTAAGTTCTTAGGTTTGTGTGTTATTTGCTTGAAACAACTCTTTTTCTACATTTCTTCGTCTAGATATGATAGAAAGAATTGATGCTTTGAATACATGTATGTTGCATAGTAAGGTCCAAAACTTGGTTGTGGTTGTGTAGTTCTATTGCTTTGCATTTTGTTGTCTGTATTGATATCTCTCACACATACACTCTCTGCCTTCCATTGGTTTATTGCCATTTGTCACACCCATCAAACACCAATGACCCTTAAAGGGATTGCCCATCACCCCAGTGGCGTAGCCAGAAGAGGCATGGCCCCCATAGGTCAGATTGAAATTACATAGTACACTCCTTTTTTAGCATATAGCATGCCCCCAAATGGTATATTGTTTCACTCCAGTGCCATCAGTTCATACTAAATTACTATCTTTTTTCGTAATTGTAACAAAAAAGTTTGTGTAGCATTTATACCGATGTCCCATCTTATAGAAGTTGTGCTGTTTTTATGTATTACTGTCCAAATAAGATTGTTTCATTTTTTCTGTTCATCTGCACAAATCTGTTTATTATAATGTTACTTTTAAAATGTATTGGGAAATATGAAAACTCCATGTAGAATTATTTTTGTTTATATGTATAATATTGTTGTAAAGAAATAAAGGAGGAGTATATCTATTTAAATGACATGAAGTATATATTTGGTCTCTTGGTATCATAAGGCTTTATGGGTCCCTATGAGTGGGGGCTTTACTAGTTGTCTTTTTGATTTTTAGTTTCTGATTCAACTTGTTTTTACCTGTGCTGATTTTGATACATTCTTGGAAGGTTATCAAATCATTATCTCATAAGTACACAGTGAATTCATTTGAGAAATTAAAAATTAGGTAGTACTGCCTGAGGGAAGAGGCAAACTATTATAGGGTCTTGAACCAACTTTAACTGGTTTTGGGGTCCAGTGAAATAACATTTTGGTCAACAGATATCCTATTTAAGGCTGGGGTAGACCTTCAACTAGGATAAATGGTTTTTGTACTCTAACTCTCAAACTATATGCATAGACAATATAAAAGTATACATTTTTGTCCCAACAATTTCTGGAAAGCCTAACTAAAATTTGCATTCGTGAAATTTTGAACTTTTTTGCTTTTTGGAATTTAGAAACAAATGTCTAGGAAAGGTTTTCTCAAATTTTTGATTTTTATCTTTTTTTCTGAAAAATTGCCATTTTGGTGGCAGCGGTGGGATTTGTTTACATTTTTTGACCTATTTCTGGCATTTTTTTAAAAACTAAGAAAAAAATAAAAAATCTTGGAAGTAAGAGAGATATTCCAAGGATTGAAAATTCCAGTCTGAAAGAATGAATTTTCAATCCAAAAAAGTCTGCCATGAGTGCACACTCAAAAAGATTGATTTTTCAATCTTTGGAATTTAGAGAGTGTCCTGCCCTAACGTGAAATGATTGAATACAAATACGTATCTTGGGAAGTTCTTCATGGACACTTGCAAAGAAGGGGGGGCAGTGAAACTCGGCAGAAATTTATCAATTCCAAAACTTGAAAAACAACAATTCATATAGATGTGGTATAATAACAATACTATTTTAAAATATTATTTTTAGGCTTTACCTTTCTGGCTGTAATAGGACCCTCACACTATATATATAGGGCCTTAAAAACATACTTAAAATCATTCAGACCCCACCTTGCAGCTTAAGTATGTTGACACATTATTTTAGTTACTTGATACATTATTTTGTCAAGGGCACAGGACCTCACCTACTAATACTAGCCTATGTGTTTTAGTAAATAAGACAGTGGAAAGCATTACATTCAATGTAGACATCATGCACCAGGCCCTTAGCGGGCCATTGACCAGATGCCATCAGTGACCTCAAACAGGTCCTTGGGACACTTTCCCGGGCCAGGGTGGGGGGGGGGGTACCCTGAAACTGGATGATGAAATTTAGAAATCCGGTACTGGGTCCTAGGCCGCTGCTCGTTCAGCTGGTCCCTAAGACACTATAGTTCTTAAAACTCCCTTTTTTCCTTTTCAACGATAATCACAACTTTACAAAATTTGTCCTTCTAGAATTTTATTTTACGCAAAATGTCCTTTCCAAAGCCTCATATTTGGCCAATTTGATACTTCTTGATAATTGCACACTCAAAAAGATTGATTTGTCAATCTTTTTTTTTTTAGAGAGATAGAATTGTACTCGATTTTTACCAGGGTATAAACCCCTCGTTCAACGTCAGAGAGCGAGAGACATGTTTAAGCAAAATAGTAGTTTCCCCCTTTTAAAAGCAGAATTTCGGGTCATTTCGGTGAGCAAATACAGTGGTATGTAACAAAATTAGAGTTCAAAATTTCAATATCAGATTGAAAGCGATGAAAAAAATATCTGGGCCTTCTGGGACTTGAACCCTAGACCTCTAGTTTTCTAACTTGAAGCAATTTTAAGGTGTCAAGATTGGCATTCTCGT
The DNA here is from genome assembly GCA_000969725.1 of Ophiothrix spiculata. NCBI lineage: Eukaryota > Metazoa > Echinodermata > Ophiuroidea > Amphilepidida > Ophiotrichidae > Ophiothrix > Ophiothrix spiculata. The sequence goes on from JXSR01S038779.1 coordinate 169,008, forward strand.
GTCCAGCAATATACAAATTTTACTTATTAGGCAAAAAAAAAACAAGTTTGTTTCCTGTCGGTGGTCAAAAAACCTAAATGCGAAATGCGGTTTTTTATTTTCTTTTATTTTCTTTCTTTTTTCTATTGTTCAAGAGGTGCCAAGGCAAATTTCGATTGAAAATCCGAATGGGTGATGATTTTTTTCAGTAAGAAACCTGTCCGGTTTCAAGTTTGTGTTGAAAAGAAAACACTTCTTTAGTAAAAATTTTGCAATTTTCCCCGTTCTTTTTATCAAATTGTCTATTTTTATTTTCTAAAATATCAAATAAAAAAATGAAATGCGCAAATAATGACGCCAAAACGAAATGCGCGCGGCGCACGGGAAACAAACTTGTTTTTTTGTTTTTGCCTTAGGAATATTTGTGTGGTGCTCTGGCATAATGAGCGGAAAGTCGCGATTTTCAAAACTAAGTTTATGTCGTATTTTAATTCTCTATCATCTCAGCTTTCCAATGATATATAATATGTTATACTTTCTTTCTACAATTTTCATTTAGAGATCGAAATACAAGACAATCCACTCAAAATCTGGAAGTAAAAAATTGTCGCAAATCGATTCTA
>JXSR01S038780.1:6632-25300 GCA_000969725.1 Ophiothrix spiculata
TCAGTATAGTTCCCCGCACGATCCGCTGAACAAGATTATCAATCACAGTGAATCGGATCGTGTTTTACGATCAAGCCTACTCCTAACAATGAGTTATCCTTTCCGTACGAACTACAAGTCTAACTCATACAACGTTGTATAGGAATTGACTAGTCTGAGCTTCCACACCCATACTCCATTTCATTACATATTGGGTCTGGGCTTAAACAGCCATTGACTTCTGCGAAACGCCGACAAAATTTTGAAATACAAAGCAGATGCACCTCTTGAAGCAACAGATGTATGTGATTACTATTAAATAGCACTCAGTCTCAGCTCAAGAAGAATTCATAATCAAATGCTTCATGTACCAAAAATCGACAAGATTCCAATTTTGGACTGCCGAATTCAACACACTTGACAGACTAAGATGGCGTCAAAATGATGTAAACAATGATTACAAAATCTCTGATTTTTTAAGTCCAAATGTCCCATTAGTCCAGTGGTGGTAGGGCGATCTCTTTAATTGCCTGTTTACCGGACTGTTTACTCAGATTTGATGCGTAGTCATCCGTGGTATCGCCCGTATATTTCAATGCGTAAATGAAAAGAAAAGTAGTTCTTTATAATAATCACAATATCTTTTTAGTTTTCTGGGGTTGAAGTCCCAACCCCAACGGTTTTTAAATCTGCATATGTTTATACACTAAGTAAGGGCATAAAATGAAATTTTTGAGCGTTATCGTTAAAATTCAAGTTTTTTGAATGGGAGTTTCAAAATCTGCTGACGTCATGTCCTACCCCCCCTGCATTAGTCGTCGTGTTTTAGTTAGTGGAACTAATGCTCTTGCTCTTGTCAAACATCGATGAACACAACTTGAAGAATAAAATAGAAAAACCGGGTTGGCCAATTTTTGGCCATTGCGCCGTTGCGGTCAAGGGGCATTAGACCTAGGTAAGAATTGACTGTACACGTGTTTATTTATCCTCCTAAAAATAAATGTACTTACCAAATTATAGTCATACAGTAATTATTTGTTCATCTGGTTTAGGACTACCTTAAAATTCATTTGTAGGCAAATTATCAAACGTAAAACATGGGTTTTGGCCCAAAACTTGGAGCTACGATCGACTCGGCTGCTAATTTATCGGAAATTCTGATCCGACCTCAAAATGACCTAATTAGCATGCGTCTCTTAAACTACAAAAATGTCCGTTCCGTTCGTGAGTATTGAAGCAATGTGAACGTGTACGATGGGGATAATACCACTGTAAATATTGAGATCAATGTTATTATCGCATTATAAATATCTTGCCAGTGTTACTTCATGATATAGTTTTGCTATCATGACTAATGATTTCTAAAAATAATATATTGAAACTTTACTTGACTCTGCTGAGTTTTTCATGTTGTTTTTAATTCGTTATTGAACAAATGTACTTATTCATTTATTCATTTGCTTATTTATTTATTTATTTTATGATATGTTTTTGCTGTGATACTTGTATTTTGAATGGAAAGACACAGGGAAGAACGATCCTGCAAAATTAAGTGCACGACGGTCGTGCGTATAGCCATGGCCATTTTTGAAACTGATGAGTTAAATTTTCAGTAAATTTAGTAAAATTTTAGTAAATTTTCAACAATCATACTTACTTAGAGTGTAATTTTTGACAATATGTAATTTTGTAAATACTTGTTTAGGGTGCTGTTTGGAAGTCCTTGGTCATGCCTGATACCCCCCTTTCAATGATGACAGACCCCCAACTGGGCAAAAATGGCACGATATTTTCCCTTATATTTCGGCTGTGCTATATTTCTATAAAGGATGCGCCCCCAGACTCTCACCGAATTGCAATTCCAAATCAATTAGTAAGGATAAAAACAAAAGACGCCAAACTATATTTAAAATTTGAGGGTCGCAAAAAGTTGTGCAAAAGTTAAACCAGTATGCTGCCCTCTATATGTTATTATGATAGATGCTATTGTAACTCGGGAAGTTGTGCGAACTCCCATTAACTTTACTCTGTTTTACGGAGGTGCTCCTATTCGAAAGGAGGAATTTCCAACAAAAGAATAAGATACCGGTATGTGAATATAAGTTCAATAAACAATTCAAATTGAACACTTTTGTTGAAAATTGGCAAAACTTTTTTTTAACACTACAGCACAAAAAAACCCTCATGAATGTTTACATGGAATTCCATGCCATGGGATGGATTATCAGAAAATCTACCCTACTTTTGCGACACAAAATCACCCATAACTTGATTGAAATATACCAATTTTGGTGTCATTTTCAGTTAATTTCATAGACTTTGAATGAATTTTAATTTTTTGTGCTTGTGCCAACCCAAGCACTGCCACTGATGTCGCAGACTAGAATCCTGTCCTTTGATTGATCAATAGAGCTACATGTACCCCGCGGGGGGAGGGGGGAGGGAACCTAACTTTGGTTTTGGTATGGGTGTGCGGACCCGATATATCTGAAACCCTAGTCTAGGGAACGGAAGATTGACTCTGAAAAGGGGGTCTAGAGAACTGAAGGGACCAAAAAATGACCCTTCAGAATTTTCGAAATTTTGTTTGAAATGGGGGTCTTGGGAACTAAATTTCAAAAATGAGGCTAGTGAACTGAAAATTTATGAAAATAAGGCTTGTGAACTAAAGATTGTGTTTGAAATGGGGGTATGGGGAGCGGCAGACAAGGTGTGAAAAGGGGGTCTTGAGGGCCGCACATACCCGTATTACCTTTCTAGGTCAGTGCCCCCCCCCCCCCTGGGCTACATACACATCCGTGTGTTTTTTCTCTTACCCAGACTGAACTTCCTGGATGTAGCATGCATCAGTAAGGCTGCGATCGATCACATAGAAGTATACGGTATTCGCTATATACTAATTGATGGCTATATGTTATAATACAGGCACGGCAAGCTATTCGTTTTTTTTAATAGTGCCCTCTTATGTGAGCTAGAAAAATATCGTTCTCACACATTTTCAGAAACTCGTTGCGCCAATTTTCACCGCTCCTGTGCCAATGGCGCACCATACGGCCTTAGCGGAAACATGTACACTGCCCGGTACCATCAAATTCATATGCTCGATTGAATCTATACGCATGCCCAAGTAAAATTTTGATAGAGGTGACCTTAAGAATGAAAAGTGGATCATGAATTTTCCATTTAAATCAAACCCTGATCAAAAAGAGATAACAATATGTTGTGATCATGTTTCTCAAAATAAAGAAAATAATAGATAATTAATCATTAAAAGTCACCTCGTTCTATTTTTCCAGCTTGGATCTCGTATCTCGGATACCGGTATACCAAAAAAAAAAATCTTGGACATGCTACATGTATATGCCCTCCCAAACAGGCTGTAGTCCCCCTTTTTACCTCAATGGTAATGGTAATTCATTTTATTTTTCTCCAGCCCTCAGATTATGATGGCAGAACTGAGTGATAGCGAATCATTTGCACTCAACAGATGGCAGACCTCGCATTTTACTTTCACAAACGAGAATGATGCCACACCCAGCCAAAAAGCAGATGCTCTCAGAGGAATACTCAACCAAATATATGTTGCAAGAGCTACAAACAGGTATGAAAAGCCCATCACACCCCCGTATTCAGATCAGTAAGGCCAGGGACTTTCATTTGAGGGGAGTGCATGAGCTCTACTGAGCCACCCTGCTTCCATCAAATGCTTTATGAGAGCTCAATTAATAAAGTACCTTGCGTGATGGAATCAGGGATAGCACTGAGATGTAGCTCCCATAACTGTTCCCCTAAAGAACTTCAAGAGAGCTTTTAATAGAGCCCCTTAAAATTTCAAATGGAAGACCCTGCATGCAGCGGGAGACTAGCCTCATCCTTTTTTTGAGCCAAGCCATCAAAACGTCCCCCAAATATCACCCAAACCTTCCATAAGAACTCCTAAAAACACCTATTTATAAAGTTAACCTATAAAATAACAACTTTTATTATTAAAGTTTGTCAATTTCACCTGTCACATTTTGAGAAACAAATGGACGGCACACATTTATGTTTCTTGATGATGGGTTTCTGCTACTTTATCAAAACTGATAGCATAGATTGTTTTATCGATTAAAGAAAGTACAGTTAGGAATCGGGACTATTTGCACCCTAAAATTCGGCTAAGTTATGGAATTGCTGCACTTTGGCGCCATGCCTGGACCGACGCTGGGCGAGTGCGTAGTGACCCAGCTCTACGTTCTGTTTCACGCTACTATTACTTGACTACAACATAATATGCATCAAACGTTTTACCCCACATGCTCAATCAACTTACCAATCCGTTGCTAGAGTACGGTTTAAAAGGAGAATTCAAAATGCCAGTCAAACTCCCTCCATCGCAGAAATGTTTGTGGAATTGACCCAGTGGGGGGGGAGGGGGGGCACTCACTTTATTTTTTGACGGGTGTGTGCCACGTGCAGCACAAATTTTGGAGGCTAGGTGAACTGACAAGCCATGCAAAAAGAAGGGTCTTGAAAACTCTTTAATTGTGGAAAATGTAGAGTCATATTGGGAACTGATGTTCATGTAAATACAGTGTATACAATTGCATATTAACTATAGTATAAACATTGTGGAGGAGAACAAGAAAATAAGCCAAAGGCCTGTCAAGTCCTTGTCTCCAGTTTAGAAACAGATTAAAATAAAATGAATGACAAAGAACAATTAAGATTTCCTTCCTCCCAGACCACAATTCAATAGCCAAAGAGTAGAATGGGAGGAAGACATGAAACAAAAGAGATCTAAAAAAGCCTGGTGCATGTAGATCCAACTCAATCAAAGACAGAATTATCATGAAAAATAAAAGAATAATCATACGCTCAAACTGAAAGTAAATATGAAACAATTTCATGAAGAAAACTATTTTTTACTATTAGAAAGAGTAGTTTTAAAATAAATTCATGATCAAAGAATATTTAGAATATAATGTTACCTTCCTCACAAATTCCAATTCGATGGCCAAAGAGAAAAGTGTTACTTTTCTTTGCAGCCGTAACAGGTAGGGAGTGGAAAGAGAGCGGACGGCTTTGTTCGAGGAGTCTTGAGAACGGCAATTTCAGGAAAATGACGGTAGCGCTATAGAATGGCGATCAGCCATGAAAAAGGGTCTCCAAAGCGGCACATACCCGTATCACCAATGTGTGAGTGTCCTCCCCGGGGGAATTGACCCTTTGATAGCCATGATGCATCGATGTATTATACACTCTCTTGTGTTACTTTTCTTTGCAGTATTCAAGAAGAAAGTCAGCGTTATCTGAGCCAACATTACCTTGGTTTATATTCGTCCATTGTAGACAGCTGTAATACACAAGCAGGTAAGAAAATACTGGCCCTGAGGGCAGGGGTATCCAAATGAGATGACTTACATAGATATGGTCGTTTTCGTATTTGCGAGTGCGTTCATTTTTGCGAAAATCTGCAAAATTGGACGAGTCATAACGTGAAAACTGTATGTCCGATTTTTAAAATTTTGGCTTTTTTTTTCAAGTTAAAATCACCCTGCAAACCAAATTTGAGCTAATTTGAAGGAGGTGAGGTGTAATGCATTGGGTGAATTGACACGGAATGACCCAGTTGCGTTATTTCCATGCTCACACACCCCATCGTGTCAATACGCATCACTGCAGTAAAGTCAGATTGACATGTGACCATGACAACACAATTCACACTTTGGAAATGTACATTAATCTAGATGAGTTCTAGTTGACGTTCCTGTACAGGGAGCCCACTATGAGCCCCTGAGAGCATGCATAGAGTCTAAGTCTAAATCACATGAGCCAACATTACCTTGGTTTATGTTCATGTACAAGTAACTACACATACAAAAAGAAATGTATGCATATTGGTCCTTGCATGCATGGGGTCAAACCACTCTGTGCCAGCATGTCCATATTGCATAAGGACCTGAATCAAATGACTTGGGTTCTGAAGTCATGGGTTAAAATGGCACGATATGGAGCCTGAGGTTACAATTAGAGTGCAGGATCCATGAAAAAGAGGTCCTGGGTTCGAACCCCAGTCGCCCCATGCCACTTAAATTTGTTTCCTTGAGAAATTTACTCAAATTGCTCCTTGGTTTGGTCCCCTGTAATTTTCCAAAAATATTTACAAAATATTTTATGTTTCCGCTCTGATTCATTACATTTATCTTAGAATAAAGTTGAAGGACACATTTGTGACCCGTCATATCGAAAGGTACCTTAAGGGTCCCAAAATCAAAATTGATTTTTTGGTCTCACCTGAAAGAAAAGATTTTCAGCTTTAAAATGACACCTTACTTTTGGTTTTTGGATGCTCTGTTGCAAAGTTACATCCAAATTAACAAACGGCATCAGGCTGATTCGGAAAACTATAGTTCTGAGAAAATTGAGTTTAAAGTGTTTGTACTAGGTAAAACTTTAATGGATAGAGGAGTTTTATCTTGGTTTTTACACATTTTTCTTATGTTTTAGATGTTGGAACCTGATTAATATGATAGAATACACTTCAAAAGTAATGTTTCTGATGAAATTAGAAAATCGACCTTGGACGTGATTTTTGACTATGCTCAGCTTCAATGGCCTGTATCGTAATTTACTCTGCCAACCTTAAGGTACCTTTCGATATGACGGGTCACATTTATGCGCAATATATCAAAGAAAGGGATTGATACAAAAAAATTACTTTGTAGATTTTGTCATTCACCTCCAATGCAATGTTTCATGCCAGGGAGTAACATTGAGACCAATCAGAAGACAGGATTCTTGGATGTTACATCAGTGCGTCCAACAGAATAGTGATAAACATTAATATGTTATTCTAAATCCATTGGGGTTCATGCGTGAAGTCCATTCTTAGCAAAGTAATTAAAGTTTATTCGATGCACTATTTTTCTACGTACTAAAATTACACGAGCGACACAGTGTAGGTATACTCATTCAATCATGGTAGTAGAGAGGCATAGCCAACGTCATCTGTCTTTCAAAATACAAATTTGCTTCTTCCCTATTCAAAGTTTGTGTTTATTTCATATTTGTATACGTATCTAAAGATAGATGAGAGGTGATGCTTTGATTACACCTTAGATTTTCCTTTCTTTTAAAATGAAACTTGCCATACAAACGCGAGCATGTTACGCATACGCATACATGGAATTGATATCGAGATACGCAGTGTGCAACTAGACAAATTTAATCAATGCATATAAGTTACCAACTGTCAAATTAGATTTGCAATTTCAACATGTACTTAACGCAGAGTGAATGAATTCTAAATAATTGACCAGTAGGGCTGGGTCTGATTACCCGAACTACTAAAATCATAGAATTTTGAACAAAACATTTTGTGTTCAACAATTTATGATTTATAAAATCATCATCTGATCGAAGTAAATATGATAAATCATGACCACAATCGGCGAAAAATCAAATGTTTTGGTCTAATTGAGACATCATATATATGGTCGTAGTAGACCCGTTCTAACAATGTAAATGCTCAGTTATTAATACGGTCGGGTACCCGACCGAAAAAAAATTGGGTACCGAGGTAGCAAATTACCCGAAAAGTCCCAGGCCTATTTACCAGTATCTTTTTCTCTATCATTTTCAGGACTCAACAACTATGCAGAGGGAGCCTTAGCATTGTGTGCCAACAAACGTAACGGTAAGGTTTTAGGGCCTCCATTTTTCCGTTTTACAAAATCACAAATCGAATTTTCTGTGTTACTCAAAATTGTGTATAAAAACACAATTTCAACAACTCATCGTATCTTCTTATACGGGAGCGCGTCGTTGTTGATTCGTGATGATTCCACAGTTGATATTCAAATAAGCATGTCACGCACGGCACAGCGTACGCGGAGGTGCGTTTACGCAGTACACATAAGTTGGTGCACTGTTCATTACATGTCGGGAACTTAAATAAGTGCAAGGGCTAGCGTTTTGAAACAGTCAAAAACGACAAAGCAACAAACATATAACAACTAGCATTTTGCTTCAGATTCTGCTAAATATTTTTATGAAGATGAGTATTTGTTAAATTGAAAACATTAAGAATTTTATTCATACATTTTCAAGAAGATTTTCGTTGTTGAAAGGTATTCAAACACGCTACAGAGTTGTTCATTGACAATCAACAACTCTGCATCGGATGCTTCAGCGTATTTTTATCATGCTCCGGTGGCTAAATTTAAGCCACCCTCGCGCGATAAAAATACGCAGACGCATGGATGCATCGTTGTTGATTGGCGATGAACACCTCTGCAGCATGTGTGAATACCTAAATATCAAGCCCCGACAAATCGCCTGTCCGATAGCCCGGGGCTATCAGATTTTTTGTTGGGCTATTAAAAAAAAACGGTAAGCTTACCCTGCACATTGAGTGTTTTCCTTGCAATGTGAGCTACATAAACTTCAATGACAATTATTTTCCACAAAGAGAAAGAACGAAATTTGTAGATAAAAAACATCAGTAATATTTGCCTAATATGATAAAAAACACTGAAAATAGTATTCCCAAAGCCGCGGTACCGCCGCGGAAGTTTGTATCAGTCGCCATGATTTTTATGTCAGCTGATATGGCGATCTTCGACAGCACTTGTTACGATAAAAGTTATAGGCTGAGATTCTGACGTCAGCTAAAAGAAAATTTCAACCAATCAATATCGTTGTTAAACTAAAACAGACCTGGCTTGCAAATTTAGCAGGAAATAAATAAATCTAAAAATAATTTAGCTTTAAGAATAAAATACGAAAATTTGCAAAGGAACAGTATGAAAGACTACAATATTAAAAAAACAAAGTTCAATAAACGATAAATTAAAAATGATTTTATTATTTGTGTCATTTTTATGTCGATTTTCTTGCCAAGCTTTCCACGAAAATTATTGCTCTCGTAAACATTGCTGTCAGTCATGAGAGCATGGGCGCGTCTAGCGGCTGATTAGCATAAATTAAATGTCCTTATTTGGACGAAGGCAGCAACACGTGCGATTAAACTTTTTGGATTGACATTGTTTACGTGGAAACTAAAATCATTCATGATTAAAAATGGAAACGTTTTTGAAACGAAACAAACGAAAATTAGATTACGGAGGCAAACCTCACTATTTACTGGTAAATTTAACTTTTTCTGGCTTGATATTACAGTGCTCGGTGAAAATTAATGACGTCAGGCAAGCCTGAATGACGTCATCGATCGAGTGTCATGAATATAACAAGGTAAACAAGCACCAGTTTTGGTCGCCGGTGCCGGCGATATTTTGATGTTCAAAATACTCAATGAAAACATTGCAAAACAGTGAAAAGTTCAACATTTCCAGGCAATAAAACAGTTTTAACGTATCATTATTGACCTGTCTGTGAAAATTCTTGCAATCTCGGCATCAATTTGCCATTCTGCATAGGCCGTGGTCGGCATAGAATTAAAAGATCACGCGGTCAATACCATGGCTACGCTACTGGTTGTACTTGATTACGTTACAATTTTGAAGTTGTTTTTAGCACCAAAAATGCTCGTATATTTTGGGCAACTTGTAAACCAATTCGGGCTAGTAAATGTGGTAAGTGGCCTGCCCGATCGGGCTAGGGAAAAAAATTAATTTGTCGCGGCCTGCTAAATATTATCTAAATACTTGCATGATTACAAATCAGATTTTACTAGCTATTTTTCATCATACTAAATTAGGGTATTAGGCCTTTTGGTCTTGGTGAAATGGGGTTCAGCCATAGTCAAGAGTCATTATGAGAAAGAGTGTTGGAGAGAGTGATTGATTGATTCTTATGGTATTAATTGATCAAATTATTAATGGTATTATTAAAATGAAAAGTAGCCTTTTTTTTCAAAATACATATTTGTTCAAGAAATACCAGGTTTAGGCCCAGAAATACTGGGTCTACATTGAATGAGATTTTAACAAATTCATAATGATAACATAACATTTGATCCTTAGACAATTCTATCAAGCAGGTTCTATAAATTCAGAGTTCTATCCTCCCTGAGTAAAAATACAAAATCCTAGGGTAGAGCCAGATAAATAGTATGGTTATTGGTATGGAAATGATAGTATAATTATGAAAGTCTTTTCAGTTTATTTTCAGCTCTGAAATGGAGCTAAGGAAAAGTGGAGGCCTTAGGTAAGGTTCTCCAGTTGTGCCCATCTCTCTGTAAGATATGTTTCTCTTTTATTTTGAATTTTTCACCTCAAATAGAGCTCATATTCAATTATAATGAATTAAATTTGACCCAGTATAAAGCTGAATCAAAGCAACAGTGTCATTCATAATAAATAATAATAATAATAATACTTCATTTTTATAGAGCACAATAACATCAAAAATGAACTCAAGGCGCTTTGCAATAAAAAGCATTTGCAAACATGGTAAAACTGATATCTACAAGAGTAAGGCAATATAAAACACATTCAATGAATATTAAACAGTATAAAAACTTTTTGCCTATAGAACAGGCAGGATGAAATAAAAACCCAAAAACTGTGGAATAAACATTAAATATGCATGATATAAGTTAAAAAACACCCAAGTAAGGTGCAATCACAACATACATTGCACAAGAAGAGCAAAAAAACGAGAGAGAAGGAACATGCAAAGCAATTTGTTATAACACCATACGATATGCTAGGTTAAATACAATAATTCATGTGCATGATAAAAAGACAAGGTATAAACATGATAAATAGACACTCAAAATTCATTGTTCGTTGTGTTAATGTACAGTCGAACAAACATTTTCAAAGTCCATAGGCTTTCTTAAAAAGATAAGTTTTGAGGGCGCTCTTGAACTGGTCCGGAAGTTGATTCCACAGTTTTGGAGCAGCGGTACAAAAGGCCCGATCACTGTAAAACTTTGTGTTCCCCTTTGGTGGACCTAAGCAGGTTCTTAGATTACAAGCGGAGGGTGCGACTATAGGCTGCCAATTCAGAGATGGACAATTTTGTCTCTAAATTTAACATTTATTTGCTTTTAATAAAACAATCAGAGATACACTTCTGAGTTTTGCTGGAAAGCCATAAGAGGTTAATGACATTTTAATGCATCTCTTTTTTACTCATTCTTGTAGAGAGTTCATCATGGAAGTCGTCTCTTTCACCAGACACAGTTGGGTCACTGAAATGTGTGCAAGACTTGATCAATGCTTCAAAGGTTTGTATAAGAAACTGGGGTGGATTGAAGGATTGTCTTTTAAGGTGCTACAGAGCTTTTCTCTTCTTGCTTGCTGTCATTAATTGCTCTAGGCTCATTCCATAGAAAATGAAACTTTTTTGACTTCAAGCAAAAAATTAGCTTTTTTATTCAACCACATCAGCAGGTTTTTTTAGTTGTACATTTGTAACTTGGTACGTGCGGAGCATTTCCCCAACAGAAATTGTAAAAATTTTCTATCCGTGCATGATTGAGCACATGTTTTATTTTCAAAAATGTCACAAACGTTACCAAAAAGTTACACTAAAATGTCACAAACGTAACCACACAAAAAAATGCATAAAAATAAATCCTGTCACAAATGTTACCAAACCTGAACCTTATTCAGGATTTTGGCAATTAATTAAATTTTAAACATCTACATATCTTGACCCCAACAGTGAGCACCATTATCAACAACAAACTTGTGGATATGTTTATGCTGTGTTCTTATATAGCCATTTTAAAGGGAAAATTTTCAATTTTTCTGTCACAAACGTTACTTTGGAATCGCCCTCTAGGTAGGCAATTTGGAGCTCCTCTTAGAATTAAAGTTAAAGTTGTTTTGCTCTTATGCTCACCTAAACAGCTAGGTTCAAGAAAGCTGTTTAATGTTGCCAGCAATTTTTAAAACATAAACCCTGTGGATTTGTATTTTTTATGAGGGTGGTGGTTGGGGGTATGTGTTTGTGGGTGATGGTTTATGGTTACACAGTATGCACAGGTATAGATTTCTGGACTTTGCTGTGTCAGATATAGTTCCCAAAATGGTATTCGGAGATTCAGACCTGCGATCTGTAATGTGGATCTGTCTCCCTCTTTGTGTAAGTATAATGATATTTATAACGTCATTTGCACAAAGCCAAAATCTTTAGAGAGATCACTGGTGCATACTAGCTACTAAAAATACAAACAAAAAAAATTGACAAGCTTTCAACATTATAAAATTTATCCTTTAGGCGACAAAAAATATCCTGTTTTACAGGCTGGAAGACCTCTCAAGTAGGGTCGGGTCGGTCGACAAATTTTTTTCCCAAAAATTTGTTGCTGCCTAAAATAACCCAAAAAATCCGAAAAAAATTGGGAGAAAAACTGAATTTTTTTTACAAAGAAAATTGCTTGGTTAAATTTTGGCCAAAAAACAGCTGATTTTACATGATTTTGGCAAAACTAAAAAAGAAAAATCTTCAAAAACCCAAATTTAGGTTGGGTTGGGCCCGTAAAACAATTTTTTTTTATTTTTTTGTCACCTTAAGTATTTAAAATAAATCCATTTATCTTTCTACAGTTGAGTGCATTTTCTAAATCAACTGGCAACCCAGATGAAGTCATTAATCTCAAAGGGTCGTTACCTACTTCGTCGACAAACCGTGGTCCCAGCGGTCAAGCTGTCCGACCTGCAAGCAGTGGTCAAAACCAACCATTCATGGGTCAGCAACCTCGGGTAGCGCAAACAAAGAGTTCAAACCAGGGGAGTGGTCAGCAGTTTTCAGGACGGTCAAGAAACGACAATGCACATATGGCGAACCAGAGCAATGGCGGCCCGTTTGGAAATAATACTGGAACAACAACAACACCCATATTTAGGAAAATGGACAATTCCAACCAGACTATTTCTGAAGGGAGGCAGATCAATAGTGCCAACAGCAATAGGGGTAATTTTGCAAATGGTGGAATGCAAAGAGGAGGAGATTTTCCAAACCTTTATGGGCAGGATCATGGAGGACAGAGGTCATGGAATGGAAGGTCATCGGGTGAAAGGTCACTGTTTGGTGGGTCAGCTCCAATGAAGAGAAAGAATATGGCATCAGAAGGTACAAATTTTGTCATCTTAAAATATAAAGAAATTGTGACTAATCACATCAAACGGGGCACTTGTCTAAACCTACAGCTGTCACCAAATTTGTCCATCATAGTCTGCCACCACCAGGATATGAAAAGCTGCAAAGAGGGTAAATTATATACAAATATTTAATGATAATGAGGGATCTTGTGGAATCTATTGGTCCCCGAGGTGAACTGGAGGGCGTGAGGTAATAGTACCTCACGCCCTCCAGTTCACCAAGGGGACCAATAGATTCCACTTTAGATCCCGAATAAGATCATTAAATATTTGTTTTATATCATTTATTAAATATATTTTGTGTTCATTGATTGGTTAAATGCCATACCTGATACTTATGGCATCCTGATGAGTCAGCGTAGAATTGTCCGGGAGAATTGTGGAAGCAACCGATCATTGAGTCTACTATGAAATTATCACTGTCCGATTCTTTACAAAATTCCTCAAAAATCGGCATTCCATTCTTAATTTGATTCTATGTATCGATACTGTCCGCAATGCATATACATTCTGTCAGTTCATCTTCGGTAACGATGTGAAAACGTGGTGTATTTACTCTCGTTCTACCACCCAGCATCAAATTCTCACTGGTGGCTGCCATTATTGCCTGGATACGAAGCCAAAACAATCGCGACCCCAGAGTCAAAAGTACAATACGATAGTGTATTGACTCTGAAATCGAGTTCGACGACATCATGCGAACGTCATTTTATATAATAAACTGATAATAAATATTGCGCTGAGTAACGCTGCCAATGGGGATGAGGCTAAAAAGGAAATAGGCTACTATCTCACTCAAAAATAGTATCTCGCTCCCTCAAATATAGAATTGTTTTGTTTTTCACGAAATAGTGGTACTATTTATAATCATGTGACCAGAGCACCAATCAATGAACAATAATATATTTATGAATGATATAATACAATGTAACTACCGATAGGATGTGTGCTTGGAAAGGCTGCGAAACGCCTGAATGAAGTGAAATGATTGTGATGATCTACATGCAGCGAATCATGAGTGGGTTGATCTAAATGGAAAATCGCTACACAAAAAAACCCATTATAGTTAGAAACATGTAGGTTCCAACAAGTGTCACCTTTGAATGTGATGAGTCGCAATTGATTTGCAGGTATGTTGGAGGCTATCAGCCCAGGAGGGGGGGGGGGGTACTTACATTGACATGGTATACGTATTTGTGCCTGCCTTTTGGGGTGATTTTTCCAGGATTTTGGTATATCAATGGGGTGGTTTTCATCTCAGATGAAAGCACCTAATTGTCATAAATTGGGTGCTTTTGGGAGAATTTGCAAAAAAAAAGAAGCACCCAATTTGAGTAAAATGGGGTGCTTTTCCATTCAAATTGGTATATTGATGGGTTGGTTTCTGAGCCAAAAATAGGTAGATAGGTATAGAGATGGGCAGTTTTTCGGAGTCAGGCAGGCAGATACCCTTACAAAATATTTTGAAGACCCCCCCCCCCCCCCCCCCGGGGCTATCAGAAGGAAAAAAATCATTACAAGATGAATTTGATTAATTAAAAGTAGGTGTGTTGGGTCACCATCAGGTCATGGCATGTTTTTCATCACATGGGGCCCGTTTCATTTCATAAAGATTTGAATCAAGCGTATGTTTGATTTATCAAGCGTAGAATAGGTTGATACAATGTATTAAAATTTACGTTTGTAATCAGACGTACCCTGAATTCAATCAAACATACCTTCGATTCAAAATCTTTATGAAACCGACCCCTGGTCGGGAAATATTTCATCAGAAGATGCAAGTGAAGCTGTTAAGCAGTAGGAATGTGGAAGGTCAGAAGATGATTTGTCATATGAAGATATTATGAGGCATTTGTCAGACGTTTTTATGCTTTGATCAACACTATAGTATAGGCGGGAATTATGAGCCTTTTCTTCATCCGCAAGAAAACATAATCCAACTTACACGCGCGCTGAAGATACTGATGCGCGAGTCCCACGTACAATGCGCGCTGCGCCTCCTACAGTTGTGTTGTTTTCAGCTACGCACAAGCTTATCTGTATCAATTCACGATGCCTATTTGGTGTTGATAAAAGTATAGACATTGGGTATGTGAGAGGTCAACTTCGGGTCAAGACAAGTTTTTCATCAGATGGTATAAGGCACTTACTTACGGTGTGGGAGGTCCTGAGTATATGGCACCTTTTTCCAGTTTCTGTCTTGCTTCATTGTGACAATGTGGCTGATATATTGTGACAAATTATCATCAATTCTGATTTAAGACGAATGCAGCATATTTAGCATCTGTTTAGCCAATCATATCTGTTTGTTTTGTGGTAAATGCCATGTTTTGAAGCAAAACATGACGTGCCATATACTGGCACTCTACGGTATGCCAAAAGTTGATTGTGCTTGAGATTCCCATGTACAAAGAACTAAAAATAGGATTTATAGTGCGCTATGCCTCCCAGATTTGTAATTCCACTCGGCCTCTGCACACTTTACAGGTGTTCGCTGACCACTGTGGCCCAAGTAAGCTCCAGTCCACACCAAGCATCATTTCAGGTTCTGCGACAACCTCTAGGGGCGCTGAACCTTGATCAGCCCACATACGCACCATCGCTGCCCGGATCAGCTCCCCAAGTTTCGTACGGGTTTCCACGAGACAATTAGCAGTTAGTTCCTTGTCCAAGGGAATTTCAAGCACACTCAACTTTTGGCACCGGCGGGGGTGGAACTTGGGACCTTAGTGCTAATTGGGCATCAATGGTGCATATGCGGGTCGATCAAGGTTCAGCGTCCCTAGAGTTTGCTGCGGAATCCAGGCATGAGATTTTCCAGCTTTTCAGCTGGCTCCAGCTTTTTTTATGTCAAAATTTCTGCAATTTTATTTATTTCCAGCCCATTTTGTGGCATTTTCTACAAATTTCATGCACTTTTCTAGTGTTTCTAGCTTTTTTCAGGAAGATGCAATCTCATACCTGTTAAGTCTCCCGATTTAGACAGGAGTTTCCCGATTTTAGGCAGCCCTCCTGATCGAGTTGCCATATTTCCCCATATCTCCCGATTTTTAAAATAATCTCACGATATCTCCCGCATTGAACATGAATTCTACCATTACATGCATGTATTACAGACGATGTGTTCTTAAGAGATTGAAAATGAGATCGTTTTTGGAGACCCTTTTTGCCTTTTTCAGTTTTCAATAGACACGTAATTTTTTCGGGATATACCTTTTGGCCTCATATAGCTTTATATGTCAGTTGCCCGTAAATGCTAACCATAAATTTAAGTGATTACAGAAGTCTCCCGAATCTGAATTTGAAAATGAAGACAGGGATACAATCTCAAGCCTGTTAATCTGACATGATCTTATTAGCTTGGTGTGGAATAGAGCTCACTTGATACCTGTTGGAATGTTATGTCCATCCAAAAGGACAAGACAGTAACGTCTCTGGTTTTAGGCACAAAACTGATGAAAACCAAAACAAAAAAGACTTTTAAATTATCTAATATCTGTTTATGTTTGGTGCACACTCCTCTTAAAATCCTGATCAAATAAGCAGTGAATGATGTTTCCTAATTTCTGTCTTCCATGTCAAATTTTGGCTCACTTTTGGATGGAAAAATTCATATGTATCAACAAGTTTTTAAGAGCTAACCCAGAAGAATTAGTGACGGAAACATAATTTAATTATGAAATACCTAAGGTATCTATGCCTAGTCAATGTACAAAGTAACACATTTCTCCCGCTTTTAATTGACTGTCCACAGACCATTATTGTAAGGATCATCTCGATTGAAAAAGTTCGGTTTTACATTATAATGCAAATCAGCATTTTCAGGTCGCCCATGTTTTATTACGTCATTGTGACTTCATTCATCAATTGATTTCCGTAATTTTGGTATCAATGGAAAGAGGAAACTCTACTATGGTATCACACAATTAAAATGCGGTTGTGTCATTCATTAAGATTTACTGGCGCTGTAACCCTTCAAATGCAGGGACTTAATTATAGACCGCATGTCTTAAATTTCCTCCATACAGCTTATGTGATAAGTGGGAAGGTACATGACATTGATTGCCACCTGTAAAGAAAGTAAAACTACTTATGAGACCATTTCTGCTCCATAAAGCTTATGAAATTAAATGATTAGTTTCCCGTCGCCCACCCGCGTATTGATTTCCTTGCCGCTAAAAAAAATCATTATTTTTAAAATATTTCATTATTTGCATGTTTTTTCATTCAAATTTTCACAATTTCACCCATTTTACTATGCATTTCCCAAACATTTTAATTTATTCATATACATTAAACCATGTGTGTTTATTTTAAAAATTATCTCCTTTAGTTAATTTTAGAATACATCATTTATATTTTTTTAAATATAGTGAAAAACATGGAAAAAATATTTTTTTGACGCCAAGTATACAAAAAGAGGTGGTAGCTAGCTCTGTAGCTTGAATAGTTGGGTATGCGATTTTGTGATTTGGATGTTTGTTTGGATTTGATGTTTATGTTTTTTCAATATATTATTATCAGTTAAAGTTAATGAAGGGGGGGGGGTACTAACATTCCATGGACTATTATTTATCTAGTTAAACAATCGTGTTTTGTTGATTTTCTTGCAAAATCATGGGAAAGTATGAAGGGAGATCACGATGAGCACGACAACGTTAGTAGGTCCCTTACTGAATTCATATCGGCCAAGATAGGGCACAACTTGCCAGGTTCTGGGGTACTGCACTCTGAATTTTTTGTTTACACTCTCAGAGGAATATTTGTTTGGCGAATGATAATAATAACTAGATATCTGAAGATATCTGGACACAGCTGCCACAGGATGATTTTTTTAAATGTGTTTTTGTTGCTAAGGATGTCCTAAAGTATATCCATATCAAATTTGAGGTCAATCAGAGCATTTTCGTAATTTGACCTTTGACACCCTTAACACCCTTGTAGGTTTTATAGTCCCAGCTTTTAATGACCTCGGGTGATTTTTAAAATGTGTTAATGTTGCTCAGGATGTCCCAAAGTACATGTATACCAATTTTCAAGTCAATCGGAGCATTTTGATAATTTGACCTTTGACCCCTTTTGACCCCCTTATGACCCCCTTAATGATCTTGGATGGTTTTTAAAAATATGATTATGTTGCTCAGGATATCCCAAAGTACCTGTATACCAGTTTTCAAGCCAATCGGAGCATTTTGATAATTTGACCTTTGACCCCCTAATGACCCCCTTAATGATCTTGGATGGTTTTTTAAAATGTTTTTATGTTGCTCAGTAAGGTGGTTCTTATTTTACAAAAGTCTGAAAAGTTAGGGTCTCACCCCTTAAATTTGTTCATTTGCATGAAAAACTTACCCTGTAAAATTTTCAGAAAAATTGAACAATATTTAGAGGTAGCTCAATGGCCTTGAAGTTAGACGCATTTAGGGACATAGTCAATTTAGACCCGAGCAACTCACCCGAGCCGAGCAAGGACGAGCCGATCTTCTTGACCCAAGCCAAGTCAATACTCAGGTCGAGCAATCATTATAGATTAGAAAGTTTGGTACGTATTGATATTATTCACCATTATATTACTAAATTTGTTGCCACAGATGAGCAAAATGCAAAGATAAGACGATCAATTACTTGGCT
>JXSR01S038780.1:53725-65358 GCA_000969725.1 Ophiothrix spiculata
GCGCATTGGGCCCGGGTCCCGATGAGGGGTATTATCGGGACCGTATGACTCTTCTCTACATGAGACCGACGGCTTTACGTCCTTAATTGTTTACCTTGTTTATAGGCTTTCGCCAATTAAGGAGCCCTATACTTGATACTTGGTACCCGAACTTGGTACCAAGTAAACTAAAGGAAGCTTACCTGAGTCGGATACCCGGGTAGCAAATTACCCGAACTGAGTCCCGGCCAGGCCTACCCCCTATTCAACCTTATAATCCTTTTTTATGGTGACTCTCGGCTCATCCATTGGCCGCATGATTTTTCGACAACCAACACCGAATGGCCCTTTTTTCGCTCAATTTGTCGATTTTTCGAAAATTTCGAAGATCAGCGAGTCGTAAATGTCAAAATTAGGATTATTTTGTTCGAAAACTGACACCGGATGACCCTGTTTTTCGCTCTTGCCAGCAAATCGCTCGGAATGACCCAGTTTTTCTACACTGGTTAAACCATGACCCCAATTAGGAGCTATTAGGCCGATGTATTTCTCACCTATTGCCCCTACTTTTCGAAAGCCGATATAGGAGCAGCAGGTACGTCACTTTCATATTTGAATGCCCCCGGCGGGGGTTGCACAATATTTGAAGAAAGAAAGGATGCCCCGGTATGCCCCCCCCCCCCCCCCCCCCGTGTAGTACCGCCACTGTCCGATGGAAGAGCGGGGGGGCACTCGAATTTGAAAGTGATGGGGTGTGCAGCCTTTTACAGTATGATCCACATGTGTTAACACTCACATAGAGTCAAAATCATCAGAAAAAACAGTTAAATACGGTTAAATTCACTTATTTATGAAAACAAGGGAGGGAGCGGAAGTTTGGCTCCGAGCAGGAGTCTAAAGAACTGAAGTGACCCAAAAATGACCAGTGACTTTTTTGGATGGGGTAAATTTGGGCTCTTTAAGCCAAATTTCATATATTGGAGGTATTGGGAACTAAATTTCAAAAAAATGAGGCTAGGGAACTGAACATTTTTGAAAATAGGACTAAACTAAAGATTGAGTTTGAAAAGGGAGTCTTGAGGGCCGCGCATAAGTATGGTCGAATCCAAAAACTGTGTGTATTTCATGTTCCGCTTTATAAACGAAAAGTGTAAATATTGGTAACTTTGTAATTGTGTTTATTTTATCCGCCTTGAAAAAACCTTTCACGCCATATATAATTCACCCCCTTCTTAGAGAAAATAAAATTCTAGAAGCAATTTACATGCCATTTTAGGCCATTTTTAACATGGAAAATATTTATTTTTGCAGAAAGTAGGTTAATTTTTTTTTAAACAGCATTAATTGTGAATTAAATACTGTTTTTCAAGTTACCATATGTATCAGGAAAATATTCTCTTAGTTTTATTGACCCTCACGGTGTATTGCATTGATTTTTAGGATAATTTTTTCCAGTGGTAAATTTAATTGTTACCTACGAATCCAAAATGCTTAAAACTTAAAAATTAAAGGGAATAAATAAGATATATAGTGTAGCCTGATTTGCTGTATGCAAAGCCAGGTGAACACCATCCTTAAGGGTTGAGTCCCTAAATGGGTGCCGTTTGGCTGAACGTCATCTTTCCTGCAAGTTTTTACCTACTTAGACATATCAGAAAATCATAATTTTTGGCGTACATATGATATAGAGCCTCTAGAAGACACAGCGTGTGTCGAAAGCTTGACTCTGGTTGTTTTCTAACTGTTTAAAATATAGAGCCTCTAGTTTATACATGCAACTTTACTAGTGATTTTACGTCCATTATTATATTAAGGTCAAAATTACGTCAATAGACTACTTCGAAAAATTGACGCCTATTTCGCCGAAACCTCATGATTTTATGATGTTCGAACGATTCGACTGTTTTCAAATTTTAACAGATTGTAGGTTTGATACATTTTATTGAATTACAAATAATATTTTATGAACATGTTGTGTTGATTTTGAATGATAATGTAACAAACCCGCGTTGTTTTGCCCGAAAAACCTGACGTGAATTACGACTCTGAGTTCGCCCTTTTTGAGCTGTGAATTGTCTGTTTTTAGTATCTACATTATCTACATTTTGTCTGATATACGCATTCGCATAATTTACTTACAAATGGAGCATCCCAATGAGGCAAAAATTGCAATTTGTATGTAAACAAAAGAAAAATACGGCATTCTAATGTTTATGTTTTAGATTTTAGTTCACGTTCTCAAAACTGCCTTGATAGCCTAGCGGTAGATCTCTCGCCTCGTAATGCATGACTAACCCCTGCCGTAATCCATGGTTCGAGTCCCCGCAAATCCAGTGGAAACTATTTATCTTTTCATGATTAAAAAATAGTTAGGATTCATATTTTCCTGAGCAGATGAAGGTCATCAACCCTTAAATGTATTGCTTTTGTAGCGGTCTGATACTTCATAAAAGTACCAAAGAATGCGATGTGCTGACAAAAATGGCGTGGTCAAAAATAAAGGTTACCTACGAATACATTAATAAAGCAGTGCATTTTCAACAATTTAATATATTAGTAAAGAATTTTGATGTAGATGAGTGGAGAAACAGTTATTTTAACTATTATGAACGTCTCATGAGCTTGTTTTATGTCATTTTTTAAAAATCCTCACAAATTCCATGTATTCGTAGGTAATTTTCGATGTACCAAATGTTACCTACGAATACGTTTTGGCAAAATATCAGTATTGTGAAACAAGAACATAAGTGACAATTCCCAAATCAGTATGTAAACTAAGCATGTTAGGTTCACTTTCAAGACAAATGACAATGGAAGTTGTGAACTCTCCTACAAAACTGCTACACCAAACTGAATATGGCCTATTGGTTGAAAATGAGTGCGTTATTGATTAGAGATCCCGTCTATAGCTGCTACTTCAATTAAAATGAGCTTTTAGAATGGGCTAAGTATTTTGATGTATCTATCATTGAATGTGTGTTATTTTAACCATCAAGAAACATTCCGGATTTTGAATAATAGTCTCAAATTTTTAGGTATTTATAAGTATACTAACATTTAGTGTATTCGTAGGTAACACCAACATTTCTGGTTAGAATCATTGTTTCATGGTCTCTTTAAGACCCTGGTATAGCACTGCAGCTTCAATCAAATAAATGCTTAAAATAGTATTAGATTGCCATGCATATCTAAAAAAATCCCACAAAAACCGTTTTAGCTGATTTTCTATCAAATTGTGCCAAGTTTAGCACGTTTTGCAACTACATGTACAGTTTTCAATCATCATCATACATTTTCAAAACTACCTTCAGAGAATTAAATTGTACCTTATCTATCAATAAAGACGCTTTAAATGATGATATATTTGACGTGGTAAAGAAATAAAGATTTCTTTGCAGAAGCCTTTTAATCGTGTGATTGTTACCTACGAATACTGCTATGTTACCTACGAATACAACATTCAACACATTCAAAAATTAATATCAAATGGTTCATATATACGTATATTTTTAAAGTCTCACTGCTTATCTAGAAATATTTATTCCGAAATTAACCCTGTTACCTACGAATACTGATGTGTATGTCTCCTTCCAAAACTGAAAATCTTAATGTGTATGCTAAAATTCTTGCTTTTCTAGAAAATAGATATCCAACTTTTCATAATAAATACAATGAATACATGTGCAGGCATTTGACTAAGAAAATACAGAAACTGCTAAAAATACAATTTTCAAACAAGAAATGCTGTAATTTCGTAAAGCCAACTACTTGAGTTTTAGAAGTGACAAGATTTTGGTACTTTTTAAATTTCGGACTATAGCGGACCTTTTTTCGGACGAGTATTATACCATCAGGTATAGGAAAATACGCTTTCGGACTACACTGTTATACTGTTGGGCAATTTTTTAGCGTTGGTTAAACTATGAACAACCCAATTGTTGGGTAAATAATATTAACCAACTGTTGATGAAATTTTACCCAATATTTGGGTAATTAACTTAAACTTTTACCCAACAGTTAGATAATTAGCCAACATTGTACGCAACGTTGGTTATTATATCCAGAAGTTGGGTTGTTCACATAGTTGAACCAACGTTGGGTAAATTATTTGCCCAACGTTCTAACAGTGTAGCGAACCTTATTTTATTTTTCGGACTAGCGAACCTTCGGACTATACCTGATTCAACAGATGTGGTAGATTCCGGGGTAGAAATGTCTCATATGGTATCATAGCTTATCATTTCACACATTGTTGCTAATTTTTGATCTCACATAGGGTCACCTTCGGAACTCGGTGGTTATACCCGGAAATATCAGTTACCCCCGGCCCCCTGGGGAGCAACCTGTGAAAAATTTAAAGGGGTGAGAGTAGGTTTGAAAGGCTTTTGAAAATGGGGGTCCAATGTGGCCGCACATCCCCGTCACATGTTTTAACTATTTAGGGTGTGTGCCCCCCCCCCCCAAAAAAAAGGTTTTCAGTAGTTTTCCAAACATTTTATGTAGTATTTTATTAAGAAACGACATACATTTCCGTGTTTTAAGTGTTCTTTTGGTGGACAATTAGGGAATTTTTGTGGACCTTTTTTGTAGGTTGTCATTTTTGTTGTTGTTGTTGTTTTGTTTTGTTTTGTTTATTTTTTTTTTTTTTTTGGGGGGGGGGGCGTGCGACGCCCCCACCGCACGCCCCCCCCCCTGGCTACGGGCTTGGGGGAGGGGGGTCTTTAAAAATTGTACCGTACGGGGATGCTCAAAGTAGATTTCAGAATTTTGACCATCTCTATACCTCAAAAAGCGTGATTTTGTGATCCATCTCTATACCATTCATTTTTCTAGAAAAAGCATCCGTTTTGGGGAAAATTTTCCTAAATACACCCAATTTTGCAATTGGGCGCATTGGGTCTTTGACGAAAACCCACCCATCAATATACGAAAAATTACGAAAATGCACCCCAAAACCGTGGAGCACCCCCGCAGCCAGTATACCATTTGTCAGCCATTTGTCAGTAATAACCCCCCCCCCCCCCCCTGGCTCCTGTTACTGCGTGGGCCCATGTTGTAAAGCCAGTTGTAAACATTGGCTCTCAAACTCCCTGAGGCCACTCCAGTCCCCAGGGGGTTCTCACATTTAGGTCGATACAGGTATGTGCCACGGTTTTGGGTACAATTTCGCCATTTTAGGTATATCGATGGGTGGGTTTTTGTCACAGACCTAATGCGCCCAAATGGAAAAATTGGGTGTGTTGGGGCAAAATTTTCTTAAAAAGTTTTGCGGAAAAATGGTATGGTGAAGGGTTGCAAAATTGCCCGTTTTTGGTATATAGAGAACGGTCCATATCGCAAAGTCTGCATGACAAATTATTTTTGAGAGCCCCCCCCCCCCCACCCCGGGCTCCAGTTCAGCAAAGTTTATACGTAATCCATATTTGGTCATGTCAAACCCATTTATGGCAACCCGCGGCAATATTATCTCTGCAAAGTTTATACGTAATCCATATTTGGTCATGTCAAACCCATTTATGGCAACCCGCGGCAGTATTATCTCTGTAACAGCCAATTAAAGACCTCTATCACTAAAATTCAAACGACCTGCGCCTTCGGTCAAAGGTTACTTTGTATCACTACGCTCTTCTATTATTATCCCTTAAAATGTTAAAATTATTATTTAATGTACCCATTCACCCTCCAAACATACCAAATTTGATTGATTTATAATTTTTTCACGACTGAAATCAAAGTTAAACATGCATTTTGCATTATTTATTGCCAGGAACTACTTTGTTTATAAGGACAAAGAAGTAAATAACGGGCGTGCTGTGACCTTTCATTCCGCGGTTAGGAACGGTCAACGGAGGGGAATTTCACCCGCGCGCAGTACAAAATTACCCAAGGATTTTTGCATTTATACGTTATATGAAGTGTTCGTAGAAACCATAAGCCCCTGAAAGTCTAAGAATACATTTTAATAAGGTAAGGTTAATTTGAAAGTGGTTCTCTTTACATTTATCATTGACATTGACTACAACAAAATTCTGCCAGGCAAGCCCGTTCTTGTTTTTACATGGATTTTCGGCGTCACTGGACCAAAACATTACCGCACGAAGAAACTCCCGCTTGAATTTTACTCACCGAGTGAAATGTACGTATAAAGTATACAATACTAATATCAATAAGCAACTTGGCAAGTGAAAATCTATATAAACTTGACCTAAATAGGAACAATTGTGTTTGGTGGACTTTAAATTGTTGTGCAGTCTTGTCGTGACCGACGCGACGCTTGACTTGAATATGAAGCACATCCGTTGACTGCTGGCACAGGTACAGGTCAAGGCAAATATAATATGGACCTACGACTTTTTCTGGTTTGAGACTGGTGGTTCCGAATTCCCTGGCCTCATACTCAGGCATGAGATTTTCCAGCTTTTCAGCTGGTCCCAGCTTTTTTTGATGTCAAAATTTCTGCAATTTTAAGTATTTTCAGCCTGTTTTGAGGCATTTTTTTACCAATTTGCCATTTCACACGCTTTTCCAGTGTTTCCAGCTTTTTTCAGGAAGATGCAATCTCATGCCTGCATACTGGTTTGTCATGTTTGTAAATTTAAAAACTACTATTAAAATTGATTGTGAAATGACATGAGTGAAGTAGAAGGCAAATTAATAATTTATTGGACAGTTTAATTTAATTCGGCAATGGTGTAGTTTAGGACCCTGTTCATAATAAGGAACAAAACAGCTTTTATTGTATCAAAATCAAAAATTAAATAATTCTCAATAATCAAGGTTTTCAATAAATCCAATACCAAGTTTATCCATCAAGCTTAACTTACCATAAAAATGATTTTCCCTTTATTCTTTGGTCCAAAAGTCAAATTTCCGCGATTGTCTCGATTCGTGTATTTGATCGCCGCGTAAATCTCCGCGTAATTTAACGCAACATTCAACCAACCGGAGATCGCGTTATGATCAGCGTTCGAAATAACCGGATGCACTCGTGCATGTAGAAATTTTCGTGTGCATGTAAGTTTTCTATACTATTGTTGTTGGATTTAATTCGTGAACGCGTGTTTATAGCAAGTACGCAGTGATCCCTGACGCGAGCGTATATTTTCAAGGTTATTTAGTTCGCGTGTACGCACAAGGCTCTGAGTACGCGTTCACGAATTAAATCCAACAACTATACATGCACACGGTGCATGTAATTTGTAAGCTTAATTAAACCTGAAATATTACAACTCATTTCTCGTAATTTGTGTACATAAGTGATATTCAAAAATATATAAAATTTAAAGTGAAAAGTTTAATCATTCCTACTTAAAAATTCAGTCAAAATCGGCGTCAAATCAACCTGAAATCGATCTTCAGTGACATCGTCAAAAGGGGATTCCCATTGTGTCCCGAATGTCGCTATTGCTCCATTGAGTTTCACCGATACCGATTACGAAAAACGTCACCGGAACTCAGCGAAAAGGAGGGAATACCTTTTTGTTTTGATTTTGACGTCATCGCCGTGTCACGTGTTTTGAACAGGCGAATCAGCGGCGACATGGGGGTATTAGAAATGCGTCAATTGTCATACCCTCTCGATGAAAAATAAAAGTAAACAAATCGGCCCTTTGATTTGCCGAAAAGTTTTGATCAAACACTGATCAAACTGGTTTGTTATTGTAAATAATTATGGCACCGTCAATGCAAAAATCCTTACTTTTTCTATGGAAGTTTATCGACAAAAGGAAGGAGATTAGCGATGAGCTAGAGAAGGCTGAGGAAAAAAATCCAGTGGAGGATCAAGCTAAGGATAAGATCAAGGATGAAACTATCAACATCATGAACATGATGATTAACAGTAGCAGAAAAGACCGGGAGAAAAGACCACGGGCGAAGCGATATTCTGAATGTGTTGCAACAAGAATTTGTTTATAATCCCTGGTTGCAACAGGTAAAAAATCAAAATCCCACTTCCAACCAATTTCTCAAATTCCTCAAAAAATTTGGTGCATGTAAGTTTTGTCTGGTGCAGGTAGAAATTGTACTCTACATGCACCAGTGCATGCACTCTCCAACTCATTATTTTGGACGCTGGTTATGATCCCGACGCAATGAATAACCAACCATCGAGCGTTTCACTGAAATGTTTGGCAGTTTGCAATCATTAAAAATGGCCGATCACGGCTTAATTTTTGCTTCAAAATCTCACTCATTTGTGAAAACTCGGCAATCTTTCTGACATTTAAACAGCAATTTGGATCAACGGACACAGAGCTTCATCAATAAAGGCGAGTTTTCTGAGATTTGCAAGCATTTTCAGCGGTGTTTGGAGACAAAAACCTTGACAAAAATCGGCAATTTTAGTACTTTTTACGATTTGTTTTAACCTTGTTGTTTTACCCCATAATTTCCCTCATTATTCGAAGCCCTGCCCTCCCAAAATATTAACCTTGTTGTCTAGATAACATTTTAACTATTTTAGCTTCTTTGGTTCATTTAGCTTGATGAATTAGTGACTTTTGTTCCTTATTATGAACAGGGTCCTAAACTACACCATTACCTTTAATTCAGTGTGCAGGGCCCCATTGTTTGTAAATGCAACCCGTACCGTGGATTTTTGTTTCAATTGACATGCCTACCAGAGTCAGAGAACAGAGTTGTTCATCGAGAATCAACAACGATGCATCTGCGTATTTTTGAGCGTGATAAAATTACGCCGATGCAGGGTTGTTGATTAACATTGGGAGTTCACGGTTAATACCAAAACCGGTTACACGGCATTTTATTCGTACGTGTACACGCGTAAATCATACAATTACAAATTGTTTGCCCAGGCGGCTTCACATAGACTCAGGCCTTCATTTTTAAGGCGAGCTAGAGCGATTGCTCTCCTATGCTCGCCTAAACAAGTTAGGAGAGCAATATTTAGCTCACCTCAAACTGCTAAAATCAGCTAATATCTAATGGTATGACCTCAAATCACTCTCCTGACAACTCTCCTTGAACCTTTCAGGAGAGTTATTTATAGCGCTTAAGCATTTTTCAAAAATGAAGCCCTGTAGACTTAGTCCGAGGTGCTCAGCCATTAATTACTCGATCACCGACAATCTCCGTTTAATGTCTGAGATAATAGAACATCGAAAAAGCAGGTTACACTGTTCAAGCTTTTGACCAACATTATTTTGACACTAAGTGTACTTACATCATGATAGTTGTATCAATATATTCCAGGAGATAATATTTCCCACTGCAACTGCTTGTCTTGTCCATATTTTTATTAAAATCCGCTAAAATTCATCAAAATAGAGTGGCACTAAACTGATCAAAATTCACTTTCGAAAAATCACAATATGTTTAGTGCGCAAGCGCCGATTGCCTCATTAATAATTATGAATTCTTCCGACTCCAACAACTTATCCACTACGTTCCGTTGATCGCGAGAGCAAAATGCGCCACGAAAGGGACCGGAGGATTTAGTCTAAAATAGCGTTGGCATTTCCGGGGGATTTCCGAGAAAATTGATTTGATATTACAACATCGCGAGAGATCACAATATAGCAGTTTAAATATGACTAAAAATTGTCTAAATTGAATAATTTTTCGCATCAAGAGCAATGATCAATAACAACAATATTTATTTAGGCCTATATTAAACAGAGGAAAAATAAGACGGTAAGTTGTGAAATCGAAATAAAATCACCCGTCACCAACTTGCTGACGGCATAGCCCCGCTATATTTATACACTATGTTACGTAGCGCTAGTGGACAGAAGAGACACAGCGCTACATCGAGCTAACATAGACTACGAATTATGATAGAGTACTTACTGAGCCAGTGACTGCGTGTGTGAAAGGTTAAGCTTATAAAACATTGCTATTTTCATGGCCAATTTCAAACTTTGGGGATCATTTTCTGATAAAAATAGTACATTTTAGTGTTCAATATTAAAAGTCATCTGTTACTAATTTTCACCACCATTGCATTGCTCAGAATCAGAATTTTATGTTATATTTCATTGTTTTTCTTCGTGCAATTTCGCGTAGGAAACCATGTTTGTTTACTAAACAATAGATGGCGCTATGCCAGATTATCTGATAGCAAGCACTTGTCAATGGTGAATGATGTTGGTCATATGTCATGAACTCACCCCTTTTGCGTTACATGCTTTATTATTCAACGTATGTCACTATGATCAATTGATGTTCAAACTTAAATATTTCACTGAAATATAACAAAAGTATATATATTTGGAAAGCTAAAGCTGTAACTTGTGCATTGCATCTCGTTATATAGGGTGACCTTGAAAATATACAGGGTGAAACATTTATTTTTTGATCAAAATGAACTATAACTTCTGCAATGCAAATTTTTCAGGTGTTATTAGAAATCTTATTACCGTATTCATTCCAATAACCGCCCATGCTCCAATAAGCGCCCACCAAAGTTTCTTGGGTGAAACTTGGTACCAATAAGTTGCACTCAGAGAGTTCTTACCATGCATTTGAGGTGATAAACTCCAACAAAATATATTTTTATGTTCTTTTTGTTGATGTTTTGTGGTATTAAGGGCACTTTCTTGCTTTGAAAATGGTTGTGTATACTTAGAATTTATCCTATCAGTTTCAAAAATAGCCTCCCATGCCAAATGACTTGGTTAAGGGCCCAGGGCGGTTATTGGAATGAATACGGTACTCACATAATTTGGTGTAAGAACAAATATGCTAACAGAGTGTGGGTAAAGTGAAAAAAAGCAAAAAAATGAAGTTTTTTGGCTTGTGTTTCTCGAGCAAGCTCTACCCTCAACACAAATATAGACTGCATTTTTGAATTCCTCATCAAATTTCCTTTCAGAATATGTACATTTCTGTATACACTGACCTTGATAGGGTTGGTAATTGTGAAATAACTCTTTGATTTTCAGTGAACTTTCGGGGAGAAAAAGAAAATTTGTGAAAAGAAAAAAGAACTTTTGATGTGGCAGCCAAATGCCAAAACGCATGCGCGCAAGAACGAGAAACTAATGTTTTTTACTTGACCTTATATGCAACTGAATTTTGAAACTACAACTTTTTTTGAGGGGGGCTTTAATTGTTCAATTTTTTTAAATTCTTGGACTATTGCCAAAACTAGGTCCAAAATATTTTGGGGTTATTTACTGCATGTTCACAGTACGATCCACAAACATTTTTTTTTCTTTTTCCCCAGAATAAGGCATATTCAATGGTACAATAATCATGCTGTATGGAAAGATTGTAGTAATTAGGCGGAATGGCGCAGATGGCGCTCATTTTCCTTTGACAGCAACGCGGTGTCTGTTTGGAAGGTAGGTGCAACAATTTGAAAATTCAAATATTACTCCTAAATGTCCACCATGCCCTGTCAAATGCCCACCCAGCTTTCAAGGGTTTTACAATCAGGATACCCCCTCAGCCCTGACACTTGCGTCATAAAAAGATCAAAATATGAGTTGATTTTATGTCCTGATGTAAAAATTACGCATCAAGCAAACGAAAAAATGGATGTTTCATGTACAAAAAAGAGGATGTATAACAACATGACACTGTAAAGTGAAATTAAAGTTCCTCGTTTTGGAACTAGTCCTCGTTTTTCTAAAACGAGTAGGCTACTCGTTTTTCTAAAACGAGTAACAAAACAAGTAGCAAAACGAGGA
>JXSR01S038780.1:88987-101352 GCA_000969725.1 Ophiothrix spiculata
ACTCCAGCAAAATCACCAGCTAAATCTCCAGCAAAATCACCAGCAAAGACTCCAGCAAAGTCACCAGCTAAAACTCCAGCAAAATCACCAGCTAAATCTCCAGCAAAGTCACCAGCTAAGACTCCAGCAAAGTCACCAGCTAAGACTCCAGCAAAGTCACCGGCTAAGAGCACGAAGAATACGCCAGCAAAAAGCCCTGCTAAGACCCCAAAGAAGTCTCCAGCAGTTGCAGATGAGAGTTTCACAGGTTTACCAGAAATGTTCAAGACTCCAACACCAAAGAAGACGCCCCGTAGAGTGAGTCAGGGTAAAGTGAGCAAGCGGACACCTAAATCTGCAAAGGTCGGAAAGAAAATGGTTACGCCAATGAAGGTGGCCATTGTGGCAGCTGCCATGGCAAGGAAAGAACGCAGAGGATCTCCCAAAAAGATGCCTACACCCCTTAAGAAGGACATCCGTAAGGTAAGTTTTCAAAGTTTCATGTCAACAGGAGTGTATTCAGAGTTGCCACTTTTCAGGTTTTAACCTGAAATCAGGTTTTTTAGAAGCTCAAACCATGATTTCAGGTTTTTTTATGATCTCTAATTTACATATTTTCATATATTTTCGGTCCTTTTTGGAGTATCTTTCAAGAATTGGTGGCTTTTTCAGGTTTTTTTCAATAAAATCAGTGGCATCTCTGGTATTTCACTTATTACAAAGTTTTTAGGGAAGGCATCAAAACTCACCCGGCGGTTGTCTAATTGTTCTGGGAGGTTGGATATTGTTTATTCCGGTTGAACCGGCAGGCAACCGCCTGTTGAGTTTTGAAGCAACCCATTTATAAACATCCAACGTTTGAATATCATTTGAAGTTGGTACAGTAAAATGTGTGTATTTCACTGTTAAAACTGTTAAAAGAATGGAACTTGCAACCTCTCCCTTCTCTTTGCTAACCAAAATTTCAAACTTACAAGCACATTAACTGAGTTATGGTTCTTTGTAAACTCAAGGTTAATGAAGTACACCCCAGGGTCTAATCCCCCCCCCCCCAAAAAAAAAATAAAGTGCAAAATTTAGTGCATTTTTCTCAAAAAACAACCCATCTACCAAATTGGGATACTAGATTCTTGCAATGATTCTCGTGGCATCCAGATATTAGAATCAACTACTCATTGAATTTATGTAATAGTTGCAACTGTTTCAGCCAATTTTGATATTTGCAAACCAAAATGAAATTTTTCCCTGGCCTCGCCCTTTTTTTTAAACTAGGGTCGGTCACTTTGAGCGACACATTGTTTTTAAAAAGGCATTTTGTAAATAAAGTTTTGCTATCTACTAAGCGTGAATCCGAAAAATCAATGATTTGGCCCCATCCATCTGATTCTTTTGAGAAGTGGGGATATTGATAATGCACAAATTTTGCACAATTCTAGAAAGTACCTTGTTGTATTCATATAGTAATGCCATTATCTGTAATGTTTATTGGCCTATCAAGGGTTTCAGTACTAAATTTTCTTTTATACCTTCAATCAATACAGGGTGCTGCTTTGAAATCTCCCAAAGGCGTAGCAGAACTTACTCCTCCATCAACCCCAGATGTTACTGTACCTTCAGTTGCTACTCCAGCAAAGAAATCAACCCCTAAGGCCAAGACACCAACCCCTAAGAAGGCCAAGACTCCAACCCCCAAGAAGGCCAAGACGCCAACACCCAAGAAGGCCACGACGCCAACACCCAAGAAGGCCAAGACGCCAACCCCCAAGAAGGCCACGACACCAACCCCAAAGAAGGCAACACCAAAACCAGCAAAGACTCCCAAGAAAGTGGTTGTCAAAACTCCAGTTGTAACACCAACTTCTGCCACCAAGAAAACACCTGCAAGAAAGACTCCTGCACGAAAGACTCCTGCTCGTAAGACTCCAGCAAAGAAAACTCCAGCTAGGAAGACTCCTGCCAGGAAGACTTGGGCAGATATTGTCAAGAAAGGACAACCCAGTGATGTTGTTGCCCCAACTTTTGCTGTCAAGGCTCCTCGACTTGTAACCAAACCAGGCAAACCTAAAGCTGTTCTTAATCTGATGCGTGCAAAGACACCCAAGGTGAGTTTATTGGTACAGGAGTAACGAGCTGTAATCAATAGTTTTTTTTGAGTATCGATATGTCAAAAGACGAACGTCTGACATATCGATAACAATTAAAGGGGCATTGGACAAAATTTTGTGATTTTATTTTTGGATGATTTACACTTCATATGCTTGAAAATAACAGTCAATTAATAGTTAACAGGAAAATTTTGATCAAAACCTTCAGGAAAAAGTCAAAAATTTGAATTTTATTTCATTTGTTGATCTTGGGTATGAGGCTATTCCCTTAACGTATTTATTGATGCTACATGTCAAGAAAGAGCCAAAGATTTGTTTGTAAAACATTTCTTTTGCATCATAGATTGCAGATAAATCAAAAACATTATAAAATTTGCATTAGATCTGAAAAGGCCAATTTTAAAAATTGAACAATAGAGGGCAGTATTTATCGTTGTCGACAATGATAATTAGAAATAAAAGAATGTTGAAATATGTTGATTTATAGGGATTGAATTTGACAATGAAACTTTGCAAGGTGTCATTATTACCGCTAATACTTCAAATGATGCAAAAATCTCAAAATGCCTGGGGAAAGTTTGTGGATGATACTGAACTTGTCCAATGCCCCTTTAACATTTGTCGATAGTCGCACAGTTTAATATACAGACTTGAGTTACCAGTAGCAAGTGAATACACTGGTGCAAGAACGGCCCAACTGCACCATTTTGGTCAAACCGAGTTATGGACAGAGAGTCACTCCTACAACAGCAGGCCTCTTGTGGTATAAAAGATGAACTCAACTCTGCATTCTAACAGGACACATATCTTATAGGCAAATAAGGTCATTATCTATGGAGACTGGAGTGAAGGTTTTCTTGGACAAACATTGTATTGCCACATGCTCAAAATGATAGAACTAAGGTATAATTCTTCTGTC
The DNA here is from genome assembly GCA_000969725.1 of Ophiothrix spiculata. Lineage (NCBI taxonomy): Eukaryota > Metazoa > Echinodermata > Ophiuroidea > Amphilepidida > Ophiotrichidae > Ophiothrix > Ophiothrix spiculata. Next base: position 91,991 of record JXSR01S038780.1, read on the forward strand.
AGAGGCATACTTTTTTATGGGTATATTTATAGTAGCACAATACACGGTGCCACAATATTGAATGGTGATCCAGTTTACGACTTAGGTACATGGTGTCTTCAGGTGCGCGGTGCCCCAATGAGCTGTTAGGGGAATATTACGATCTAAGTACCGATAGATCTGCGTCATAAGATTGCGATCTAGTTAAGGTGAAATGATAGTGATGATTTCCTAATAACAGCGTAATAATAATGTCAAGCGCTATGATACTTTGGTGAATAGCGCATATAAAAATGCCGATTATTATTATTATTATGATAGGCTACCTGAGCTTGGGCCATCAAAATCACTTCAACGTACCTTTAAAAGTTGCTGATTTTGTTTAACTTTCACTACATTCTGAACTGTTTATCTGTTACTAGTGAAACATACATTTTTGAAATGACAATGTTAGACAAGAAACATCCAGCAATTAAAATCTCCCTTAGTATTGCCATGTAAAAGCAGATATAATATAACACTTGTTTAAGACGCTGGAGCACAATTAGGCCACGACTTTGTGCAGCCAGCCGCAACCAGGCCACAGCTTTGGTTTTCCAAGATGACCATCATAGACTTTAATATGCACATCAAGGTTATCGTAAAATATTTATTACATGTTTTGAAGTTATCTAAAGGTGCATGATAAACCAATGAACTATATAACTAAAAGGCTAGAACTGGGCGCAAATGATGAAGGATCCACCCGACCCGTCACAATATTTTGGGAAAATTATCATAAATATGCTAATTTATTGAAAATATTTGCATACCTCCAAAACCGGGTTGGAAACCCGCCATCTTGTCTCGCCATAACTTATTTGACTTGATTTCACTAAAAAGACGACGTTATATTACACGACAACTACAGTTAACACACCATCAACTAGTCAGAATTAAAATATACTAAACATTGTTAAATTCTTACCTTTTTTCGACAATCAGGTAAAAATCCCCAGTAATTTCAGTTCTCAGCGAGACAAAATATAACAGCAGATTAAATTCTTTAACTGTAAACAACTCCCGCGTCCCGTGAGCACTACGCGCGCGACTATAAGCGTTTCACAGTCAACGCGTATCTTGGCGCACGCAGAGCAAGGCGCGGTCTGCTGTTTAAAAAATAAATAGATGAATATTAATGATGTTTTTCGCGTATTTCATAATATTGGAGGCATATTCATGAAAAATACCGCGTATTTTTGACCATATTTGGTCCCTCCAAAAGCGGGCGATGTCGCAGTATTCATGAAAATGACGCAGTGAAAAAGTATACGGAATTAGAGAGAAGCCCACTTATCTATGTTATTTAAAATCTATGATGATAAACCCTATGGCGGCTATCTTTGAAAATAACGCTGTGGCCTGGTTGCGGCCACAAAGTTGTGGCCTAATTGTGCTCCAGCGCCTTATTGTTTTGGTTATTGAAGTTCCGTTTTTCAGCTTAGAAATTGGTAAAATGAATTTATATACACATAGATTTTAAGCTTTCCTTGCAATGACAGGCATCATATTAATGCTGCACTGCCTGCTGACTGAATTATGAATTTCTTGGTCGGAAATACCGTATGCAATTGAAAGTTTGATTTACTTTAAATCGACATCAAATGGCGGGGCTCATCGCAACGTGAATTACAGCTAAGCGTGTGTAGCTAAACACAGCACAACTACAGGAGACGCAGCGCGCGTTGAACATGCGACTCGCGCATCAGTATCTACGACGCACGTATAAGTGGGATTATGTTAACTTGCGGACAAAGAAAGGCCTCATTTAGTGTTGATCAAAGTTAAGCACGGGCAGAAATTTGGTCGCTATTTGCAGCATTATCTCCAATGAATGACTGTGACATCAACTTTTGGAAATACAGAGGCTGTGTACAGATGTTAGTTATTGTTTGAATTACAGTTTATTTGTTTTGTTCTAAAAAGTTTTTATTTGTTATTTCTGCAGGGTGCACGTCTTGGAGTAAAGAGCACTGGTCATGCAGCATCCCCAGCGACCATCCTGATTGGTCGTAGACAGCGCCTGAAAACACCACCAGCCAAAACCAAGAAAGGACGTAAAACTCCGTACAAGAAAGCGCCACCAAAACAGGATATGGATGCTGCTGATGTGAGTTTTACTGGCTTGCCAGAGTTGATGACAACACCAACACCAAAGAAGGCAAAATCTCCTAAGGCCAAGACTCCGGCCAAGTCCCCCAAGGCTAAGACCCCCAAGGCAAGGACACCAGCTAAGACTCCCAAGGCAAAGACACCGGCTAAGACTCCCAAGGCAAAGACACCGGCAAAGACACCAGCTAAGACTCCCAAGGCAAAGACACCAGCCAGGAGTCCAAGGACCCCAATGACACCAGATCTCAAAACACCAGTAGGCCCCGGAGTGATGGCTGTTTCACCACTTACTCCAAGAGTTCCCAGTCCAAGGAAGAGTACATCACCATACAAGGTGTCCCCAAGAGACAAAATGGTCTCGCCACTCAAGGCCAAGGTCAGCACTCCATACAAGAAGGGCGGAAAAGTGGTCAATTCCAAGACTCCAGGTAGGAAGTCTATTGGTTTGGCTGGCGTCAGGAATCTGATGAAAACTCCGAAGACAGCCAAGTCACCAAGTTTGATTGGGGTGAGAAATTTGATGAAGACTCCAAAACAACAAATTGATCCATATGAGGACTTTGATGGTGTGCCAGACTTGTTTTTCACACCTAAATTAACACCAAAGCCTCGTTCGCCAGCCAAGAAGACTTCAGCTAAGAAACAAGCAGTGAAGCGAAAGCGTGGTGCAGCTACACCAGCACCAAAGCCAGCTGCAAAGAGAGCACGCATGGCGTCTCCTGCCGCAACGCCCAAGAAGGCCACACCCGCTAAAGTTGCAACCCCCAAGAAGGCCACACCAGCTACAGCTGCAACCCCCAAGAAGGCCACACTCGCTAAAGCTGCAAAAACCAAGAAGACCGCACAAGAAGTTATTGATTTGGTCTCGCCATCTCCAGCTAAACCACGTACAACACGTCGTGGAGCTGCAGCTAAGAAGTCTCCTGCCAAAAAGGCTACACCTAAAAAGGCACCTGCAAGGGGTCGTGGAAGGAAGAAGGTTGACGAGGTTGTGGAAGAGTCGCCAGTGAAAAGCCCATCGCCAGTGAAAAAGACTACTCGTTCTCGGCGTGGTGCTCCTGCAAAACCAACCCCTAAAAAGTCACCAGTTAAGAAACCAACACGTGGAAAGAAAGCAGTAACTGCACCTGAAACACCAGCTGCACCATCACCTGCCCCTACACCAAAGAAGACCAGAGGACGTAAGCGAGCAGTACCTGCACCCGAAACACCTGTTGCACCATCACCTGCCCCTACTCCGAAGAAGACCAGAGGACGTAAAGCAGCCACCACTAAAGCTACACCTTTGAAGAAGACTGCAACACCAGCTAAGTCACCTACTCCAAGGAAGACAAGAGGTGGACGTACAGGAGCAGCCAAGAAAGCAGCTACACCAGCAAAGAAGACTGCACGTGGAAAGAGAGCTGCTTCACCTGCACCTGAAGCACCACAAGCAAAGAAGGCTGCACCATCACCTGCCCCCACACCAAAGAAGACCAGAGGACGTGGTAAGGCTAAAGCTACACCAGTAAAGAAAGCTGCGACACCAGCTAAGTCGCCTACTCCAAGGAAGACCAGAGGTGGACGCAAAGTGGCAGCCAAGAAAACCGCAACACCAGCCAAGGCTGAACCAACCCCAGTGAAAGAGGTAGCAACCCCTGCTCCTAAGGGTAGAGGACGCAAGGCAGCACCAAAGAAAGCAGCCACTCCAGTGAAAGCATCACCTGTTAAGGAGCCCACTCAAAAGAAAACGAGAGGTGGACGCAAAGCAGCCCCTGCAAAGGAACCTACCCCTAAGAAGCCAAGAGGTCGCGCAGCAGCTAAAACTGAAACCCCAGTCAAAGCACCAACGCCAAGGAAAACAACAAGAGGTCGCAAAGCTGCGCCAGAGCCCAAAGCCAAAACGCCCGTGAAGGCTGCAACTAAAAGAGCTGCATCTGTACCAGCACCTGCAACACCAACGCCAAAGAAGGCAAGGACCACACGAGGAAAGAAGGCTGCTACTCCCAAAGCAGCAACCCCAAAAGTCGCCCGTCGTGGAGCAGCAGCTAAGAAAGTAGCGTCTCCTAAACCAGCAACACCAAAACCGACTAAAGGAAAGGTTTCCGCCAAGAAAACGGCACCATCACCATCGCCTGCTAAACCAAGAACAACCAGGACGAAGGGGCCAGCAACGAAGGCTGTGACTCCAAAGAAGACTGTTAAGGTCACAAAGGCTTCCGCGAAGAAGGCTGCATCTCCCATTGCTAAACCGACTCCCAGGAAGACTAGAGGAAAAGCAGCAGCAAAAGTAGCCTCCCCGGCATCCAAGAGGACAACTCGTGCAAGGAGGAAATAGACTGAATACATAAAGAATTATTTGTTTTAACTTAATATTTAAGAATGAAATTTATGTATTGTTATCACAGCTTTGAAGATTTTTATGTCAGAAACCAAGATTCAATGGATGAATTTTTTATTTTCAAATGTTTTGAATTTTCTGTATAATGTTAACTCTTGGTCATTATGGAGCTTTCCTTTTCAACCACGACGACTCCATAACAACAGTATTATGCTCTTGTTGCACCGCTCTTGTCGTCTTGTGTGTGTATAACGTCACTGAGCATTTCATACAGTTGTAGATTATGTCTTGTTGAACTTGCAAGCTGTATATTTTTACTTCAACATTACTGAAATATGTAAAATTAGCTGTTGAATATCTGTCTGAATCGGGAATTTATCTATTAGCTGCGCACCCTGCCGTATCGAATATTATCATCAAATCTCTGTTCTATGTATATACTGTAAATATTGTGAAATAGTTTATTACTTTTTTAGGAAATATGTGAAAATGGTATGTGTTTGAAATTATGTTTATTGAAGAGAAAACTGCATCATTTTTAAAACTTGTCCGATTTCCTCAAAACTCTTGGGTAGGTGCATGAAGATAATTAACTGCCTTTTTTACAAGTTGTGTTTTTGGATGCAAATGTGAATTCAAAACTCAGGGCTTGAGATCTTCAAATTGAATTTGTTTGTACAACTTGGATACGATTTTGTGTTAAATCATCCTCACAGGGTAATTACGTAAATGCGTAGAGGACTTTTATTATGTAGTATATTATCAACTGTAATGTGATAATTTTGAAATGTGTAGATAGTAGTTGTAGCTATGCATGAGTTTTAGAATGATGTCCTCAATAATTGTAATCTTCCACAAAAGAATCCTTTTGCTGTTTTGTCATATTTTTGACATGAGAATTTAAATAGTTTTGACGCCCAATTGGAGGATCAAAAGTTATATTTGTATGGATTACTAAAATTCCTGTGTTTGCCTTGAATTTCATGTTTGTCTTTGAGGATGTAATCATTTTCATATTTTTACACAATGTATAAGCAGACATGTCAATGATTGAATTGAATGTGTATCTTGACCCGATTTATGATGCAGAATTGTGAAAATTGTAAATAAGTGAAATTTGTGACTTATGTTTTCAGTATTGTAATTTTTCTGTTCACTTTGATGGTGGTATAAAACGTATTTGTTTTTAGAGATGTCAAATCTTTTTAATGGTCAGTACATTGGCTGCATGAAACCATTTGGACTTGTGCAATCAAAAGTCTGCAAGAATCTCCAGTTTGTGCAGTAACAAATGTGTAAGAGATTCTTGGATATTTCTGGTGTTTTACAAAAGTCTGCACAGACATATAACAGTGTATATTGATAAATTGTGTACCAACTTATAAGAACAATTGTAACATTTGATTGTTTCAGGAAATATTTGAGTGGATTCTTGCAGAATTTTTGTCTTATCAATTGTCAATTTTTTACTTGAGTATGTATGCCTTAAAGCAGACCTGGGGCCGATTTCACTAACATTTAGCGATGGTCGCTAACCCCGTTTTGATCGCTAAACTCCAAAAACGATCGCTAATACACGCTATTTAGCGATCGTTTTTGGAGTTTAGCGATCAAAACGGAGTTAGCGACCATCGCTAAATGTTAGTGAAATCAGCCCCAGGGCTTCCTCTGCACCAAATTAGAGTAGAAAAACAAAGAAATCAGACAAAAATGACTTTTGGTACTTTATCATGTACTTTTCCAATATGTGGTGCATTTTTAGAACCTCTGACCAACAGTATAGTTAACATGATGCGCCAGCCTTGGCTACCAATTGCCTTAACCTTAAAATGGTTCATTCTTCTGGAATTGAACTTTGGTCCTGCAGTGTATAAAGCTGAATTTACATTCCACGCAAACGCTCTGAACATGCATACTTTTTGTGAATTAAGTTACCTGCGTACTGCATCGTTTAACTTGAGCGTAACGCATGCGACCGTCACCTGTATTCAAATACAAACACCAATCGTCATCTACAAATGTAAAACTTTTATTATCGAAAAGATAGTAGATTATTGTTTTAAGCAAACTGCGTTGAAAGAAAATTTACTTTAAGTGCATATTTTCGTATTTTGAGTCCTATTCAATTGCGGTGAATGTTATCTGAATTGCGTTAGCAATGAGTATTATATAAATTCAGTGTAACGACTAGATCTGTATAATTATGATTAAACAGAGAGATCAAATCATGAAATATGCAAGAGGGATGTTAAATATTATTTTTGATGATATAAAGTGATTTGAGAACATTGTATCCATATTTTCTTAACTTGCAAGTTGTTGATTCTAGAATCAGTGATCTGATCAAAGCTATTCACATGTTATGACTGACTATTTTGTACGTGAATTTTGACCAGTTAAAAGCTTGAAGGCACGACCAAGACATTTTCTAGCTGCTTAATAGCTGGTCACGATTTAAGTGTTCATAATGTAAACAAGCTTAAGTGTTTAATTGATAGTGTGTTTGATATGAATGATTTTGTAAAACCATGCATTCAGGTTTTGGCAGAAAAATAACTTGTTTGTACTTTATTCAGCACGGAACATGCTTGAGATGCCCGAATGCGATCTTTCTAATGATGTACACAATTTGCGAGAGAGAAAAAGTCTTCATCTTAAGAAAATGGAGGACAAACAATTTATTTTCTGCCTGCTATTGTTGCCTTATAGTACAATTTATACCTCATTAAACCTTGAACAAACTTTTATATAACAAGCTGATGCACATGTTTGAAAGTGATATAAACGCTACTGAAAGTACTTATGTATTCTTACAAAAAATACATTCCATAAGTGATTAATCTTCAGTGACTTAAAATTGCCTTATATTGGAAAACAAGATCCAAAACCATTGTAAAAATTAAAATTTGTAACTTAAAATTGAAATGTCAGGCCTTGTCTTTTGAGTCGAGCGAGAACGACCAACCGCCTAAAATACGGCTGAGGTGAGCTTTTTCATCACTTACATTAAAATCTCTTCGTCTACAGCTTATCACTTACATTTGGTATAAGAAAAATACAAGAGATTAAAATCTCTTCATCTACAGCTCATCTAAGTTTTGAGGAGTGATTTGTCACTCGCCAGGAAGTTTCGAAAGACAAGACCAGAAAAGTCATTCTTATCACATGAATTTCAGGAATGTACAGTTAATAGAGGTATGGATGAATCTTACAATTTTGAAGTAAATAAGAAAGCAAGTGAATTATTATAGATTAAAAATTAACTGAAATTTGGAAAAGTAAAATTACTTTGGATGGCTAATTGATGCAAGGGTCTGTTTTAAATGATAAGATGTAAACTAAGAGAGAAATCAGTTTTTAATTAAAGATTTGACATGTGACTTGTGATATTTTTGTACTGATCCATAAGTGGTCATGAGTTGTAAATAAGTACTCAATATTTTGGATGTGAGCAAGAGAAAACCTTGCAGAATGATATTCATTCAGCAAACTTTGTGTTGTCTTGTGATTTTCCTGTGGCTGTGAAGATGTAGGCCTGGAGCCGATTTCACCAATGTTTAGCGTATTGCTAACCTCCCCTGATTCCCAACTCCAAAAAAGATCATCAGGGTTGTAACTTTTCAGGAAATTTCCTGAATTCAGGAAATTTATACAAAATATTTGTATTTTCAGGAAATTAAACCAAGTTAGAATTTTTACGCATTTCAGGAAATTTGATTGTTCATGTGTTGCATACCCGTTATTTAGCGATTAAAATGTTAGTGAAATCGGCCCCTGATTAAAAATATTTGTTAACTGCAACTTGGTCCCTTTGCTAATAATTTCAAAGGTTTGGCTAAAAAGAAAAAAAAACATACATGGCATAGCTATTTTCCAAAAGGGTGCCAGAAATCTTGGGGTGGTCCTGATAGTCTAGCAAGAAAGACGGTGTGCTGTGAGGCAGAGCTGCAAGGGCACAGCATTCTCATGGTCCTCGACAGACCAGCCCGATACTCATACACATTTTTGGTGCGAAATAAAATTTTAACCATTTGGCCTTCTACAAATTATTAACACAGGCCTGTATTAACATGAGGCCAAAAAAATAAATTGTTATGTTGCCCTCAGCGACCGATCCTATTCAAAAATTAAAAAAAAAAATATTAGGGTTGGGGAAAGCACCCAATTTTGCTAAGATTGGGTGTTTTTTGAGAAAATAGTGGAAAATGCACCCAAATTTGGTACTTTGGGTGCTTATTAAAAAATATTTTTCGACCGACCGACTCAATTTTTCAGAAATCCCACTTGAGGGCAACACAACAATTATTTTTTTTTGGCCAGACTGGAAACAAATATTTTTGTTTGGCCTATAAGGTTTCATGAAAACAAACTGGTTGTGGTTGTTAGTTCAAAGTTCCAGCGATTTCATAGACAGACATCGGTCAACGTCTATTTGTTTAGTCTTAAGGGCATGTTCACTCATGAGAATTTTGGTCATGATCATAGATTTAATTAAAGGGGAGATGCGAGGTTTTGTATAATGGCGTCGACAGTCAGGGAGCTCAAATTAGGGGTAATCGGGTCCACTCAAGACGAGCCTAATCTTGACCGACCGTAAGCGGCCGCTTATATTGTGCGTATTCCAAGACCTTAGCAGAGATGAGCAATTTTATCCAGCACACGTTAAGGGCCCTGTCAACCCTTCATTTTCAGAAAGTGGTTTTGCTCTGCATCTCAGCAACGAATAATTAAATCCATATTTCACCAAAGCAAAATTTAGTTAGCTGTCCCGCAAAAACCATTTATGCCATTTAAATGTCTACACCAGCCTTAAGGGCACAGTTAAGGCTGGTGTAGACCTTTAAATGGCATAAATGGTTTTTGTACTCTAACTCTAAAACTAATTGTATAATCTTTATAAAAGTATACATTT
>JXSR01S038784.1:5424-16349 GCA_000969725.1 Ophiothrix spiculata
TTTTGAACAACTGTTATACATGGTGTATCAAAACGATTAGTACTCAGAATAAATAAATCTTTAGAAATACTTCCTGTTCCATTTAGAAATTCAGATTCATTTTATCATTAATTGATAAAACATTTCTTTGTCTTTAATTTGCAAAAATTAGAGAATTTTGTTCCAGCTCCGTCTGTAATGTTTATGTTTTAAATTTCAATTCAGAATTTTAAGGCTGCTTAGTTAGCTCAGTGGTTATTCTCTCGCTTCGTAATGCATTGGCTAACCCACGCCATAAGCCCCCAGAAATACAGTGGAAATTTTTCTCTTTTCATAATTTAAAAATAGGTATGATTCACATTTTCCTGAGCAGATGGAGAGTATTTACCCTTATTTTTTTTCAAAAAAAAAAGTTCATGGCAGTAAATGATTTGCAGAAATGGATAATTTATTAAAATTTTAATTGGTATTTATTTGCGATCTTCCTGCGTGATGCCGAATTGCATGTTTCAAGATTGTCAAGTAATGTGCCATTTAACGATAAATTTCTTACTTTCCACTATACTTAAATCGCGTACTTGGACGGAACTCGATTCAAAATGTGTCTTTTTGCACCACACAACATGAATGCTACCCGTTTTTGTGGCTTTGATGCTGTAAAAAAACAAGACTAGGGATGTTCCACATAACTTATCACATGATAAACATTTTCAGTGGTGAGTTTGTAAAAGACTACTCTCTTTAAATTGGTGTAAAATCCAATCGTATTCATCGATTTTCAAAATTCTTTTTAAAACTGGAAGCTATTGAATTGGTCTTTTTGATACAAACCTATCTTTCAAAACCGACGAAATACCACCCCTAATATGTTGTGAACAGCAATAAATATGTACAATACAACACTTCTTACATCCATCAACAAGTAGTAACATACAATCCCAAAGGCCTAGAACCACTCTGGCGCCATTTTGTTAAAATACATTGTATAATATCATAGGTCTCTATAAATTCTTGTTAAAACGGTATAATAAATGATATGCAACAATATAATTGAAACATTAAAATAGTCTTTAAATACGTTTTACGGAATAAAACTGGCAATAGTTTTATCTAAATACCATAAAATAGGGAAAAATCACAGTTTACGTGTCTCACAATATCAAAAGATATTATAAATTATAAATCGTCGGTCACATCACATATTGTTTTCAGTGATGCAGGATGCATACGGTATCCAGTCAATTTTTTTATTTATTTATTGGTTATATGACAAAAGACGCATGTCGAGAAAATCGCATTTGAAAATTCTGACTTAGACTTTGTGTCATGAAATAGCCTTTGCACTAAGTTTTCTTCTGATATTGCTATTTTTTAAAAGAAAAACTTCAAAGTTTCTATTATATTTAATTTCAAATAAAAATTATACTTAAAACCCTGTTTAAGTACGTGATTTTGGCACATAGATCTTTATGTAAAAGGCTAAATTTGACAAAATGAACAGAATTAATGTTTTATATCTCATTTTCTAGGCAATGTTGATGTCTGTAACTTTGTGAATTTGAAACACTCGATAAAACATTGCTACACTCATATTTTCTCAGAAGCGTTTAAAATATATAATTAATCAGTATGCGATGTGACCGACGAAATAAAGCCCTATAATTATCAAACCTATAGAAAGCAGTCGATTGATCTGCTCTTTGCATTAATACGTTCTGGATACCGTATGCATTATGCATTATACATCACTGAAAGCGTAAATATCATGTCCTTTACCGTAATGTGTTTTCCATTCCATATGGGTATATACGCGTTTTCACTTGGTAATTAAACAACTGTTAATACCAGACACAGTTTGCAAGAATACACCGAATCTTGTATTTTACATACATGTATTAGATTATAGTTGGACTTATTGTGAAAAATCATGTAGAAGTACCATTACCAATCACATATTATGATATGCTTTGTAAACATCAATAGCTCGCCCATCACTATATGAACACCTGTTGATAAACTTGTATGGTATTGTATTAGAATTTATCTAATAAAACTTTACACATTAAAAAAAAACAAAAAACAAAACAAAACAGGGATGATTAATTGAATGATAATACCATAGACAATAATGAATAATGCTGAGCTAAACTCCATTTATGGGAAAGCAACACCTGGTAAAATAGAGTAGACACATACCCAGGTTTAATTGCAAAAAGCACTATTTCTATCTCGTGATTACTCGAAGAAAACTTGATTGCTCCGGTATCTTATTCAAATTACACTTCCATATACACTTGAAAACTTCCTTGAAGTGAGGGTGCTTTGTTCCATATAAAAAGGGGTTGATACATCCATTAATTAGTACTAGCGCTGAAGTATACGGAATGGCAGGATCGCTTGAATCAATTAACAAACACAAACCGTACGGTGTAAAACAAAGAAAATAGGCACACACGACATAGAACATGTTTTTAGTAATTTGTATCTGACGTTTCTCCATAGCATCTTTTGTACTCGATCGCTGTTTTCTCTCCTTAATGGCAACTTCCATTTCACTTTTGGAACCGTTATCTCCGGCTGATGGTTCCTTCTTTGCCCTCACTGTCATTCGTTCTGCGTGACCACGGACATAGAGGAATATTTTTATATAGGAAACAATAATAACGAAAAGCGGCAGAGGATAAAGTCCAACTGCCATGATTGCGTCATATGTATTGGTATAAGCAGCCGTCGATTGTGCTGAACAACTGCTGTATTTAGAGTTATATCCCAATGATCCTACTCTACAAAGTGGCGGTACAATTGTAACACAGAACGGTATAAACCACGTTAAGCCCATCCATAAAATCAATGTCTTGCAAGTATATATTTTATCGTATAGTGCTCTTGGTTGTGTTATAAGCACGAGACGATTTAATCCAATTAATGCTAAGCTATATAAACTACATCCGACACAAAGAAATAATCCCCCAGCAGCCACAGAACAAACCCACGGTGAAATAGGCCAGCCACTACGAGAAAGTAAAGCTACAGCATTCCATGGAATGATTAAAGATGCTAGAATATCCGCACAACTTAGATTAACAACAAACGCGTTTGTAGCTGTTCGTAATTTTCGTGAAAGAATAACAGCTAGAATTACTAAACTGTTTCCAAACGTTCCAACAATTGATGCTATGATAAAAATTGTTGCAACAATAACTCGCTGTATATAATCGTTAAATACAAAAGCATCGTCATTATCAATCAAACTGTTGGTGGTGTTGTCTTCAGTTCCATCCACAGGTGTATATACCTGGTAATTCGACATCTTAGGAGGTTATGCACATCTAACCACTTTTACTACCAATGATACAGCAGCATACCTTGAACACGGTCAGTGAGAGTCATAATGACCGCTTCATATACCATCCGTCACAATTCTCATACCAATAAACACAGTCAAGTTGCATTCATCTATCATAATCATGATAATGCAAAGCTAAACGCGATATTATGCATTCAATTTCATCTAATATATTTCAGCATCAGTTATTGTACCATTTTAATTGCTCCGAGGGTAGACATGTATATTTATAATTATTATTTCCATAGCGAGAGCGTAATATACATTTGTATTCATACAGCGAAAGCAAAATTACGTTCTCACAATTACATTTCTAGCTAGTGCCAGCCAAGCGATTCTGTCAACAAGGCAGCTCAGGTTTACGTCTCGATTTGATACCTCAGGGGTAAAACGAAAGTGCAAAGATTTGTACCTAGCACAAGTCACGACCTTTAATAGCTGAACAATAATAATAACACGATCTTTTTCAAATTCTACTTAAATGGCTTAAGTGGAAAATACTTAGCTGTAAATTTTACCATGTGTTTTATTCATATGTCCGTGAGTGTTGTTGTTACAAGCTTGGTTGATTAACTGTACTCCCAGAGACAAGTTTTTGTTGATTTTTTCAGGTCTAGTGATATCTTTATTGTTGAAATGCTCAATGTAGCGATAGATTCCCATAAATTAGCGTTTCCTTTGATTTATTCTTCAACGCATCTTTTCCCCGGTTCTTTCTGGTTGATAATTGCTAGAGACTCAAGGCTGGGGTAGACCTTCAAAAGGCATAAACCGTTTTTGTACTCTAACTAATTGCATAAACTATATTAAAAGTATACATTTTTAGAAGCAGATGTTTATCCTGAACATGATGATAATATCGGTTTTTGACCAAAATGTCAATTTTGGCCAAAAAATGCCAAAAACCGTATTTTTTGCCCAAAAATTTTGGAAAGCCTAACCAAAATTTGCATTTGTGAAATGTTGAACTTTTGTGCTTTTTGGAATTTAGAAACAAATGTCTAGGTACGTTTTTCTCAAAATTTTGATTTTTATCTTAGTTTTTTTTAAAATGCCAAAAATAGGTCAACAAATGCAAAAAATCCCACCGCTGCCACCAAATTGCAATTTTTGGCATATTTTTGACAATTTTTCAAAAAATAATATCAAAATCAAAAATTTGAGAAAACCATTCCTAGACATTTGTTTCTAAATTCCAAAAAGCAAAAATTTTCCGTGTCGCATCAAAATTTTCCCGCCAAAAATTTGAAAACTCACTTCCCAATGGAATTTTTCAATACAATTTGGCTCAAATTTGCAGTATGTAAGTACAAATACATACCTGAAATAAAATTTGAAAAAGAAAATGTTCGGTAACGATTTTATGGGCAAAACAAATTTGAAGAGCACCCTCAGAAATGTTTATTTATGCTAATTAGCATGGGAAGGGGTGAGTGGATTTAATTTTGTTTAACACTAGGTGAAGGGTATGGTAAAGTTAGAAAAATACATAGAAGGGCCATGAAAAATTACTTACTGACGCGCAAAAACAAAATGTTGGGTCCATATGCCCCCCCCCCCCCTTGACCACTTAAAAGTGTTAATTGCACACACATAAGCTCTCGTTTTAATGTACAATTGGATGTTCACACATATAACATTTCCTTGATATTGTCTGAGTTGAATAGACCCATCTCGCAAATGAACGGTGCTCAAATATTGACACAAGTAGTCAATCAAGATTTATATAGGTAAAACGCGCCAAATACAGTAACTAACAAGTAGTGTTTTAACTCAAGTGTCTAATATAAAGACTCTTTGTAAAAATCGTTAGCAATATCGTTAAATACAACTCTATTGCTATTTGCATAGCTGTAGATGATGTATTAAATGAGTTATCAAAGGGCAATGCAGTGAATGCTGCATTCACAAATTCATAATTGAATAAGTACCTTAATTAAATGGAACCATACGTCCGTTATTTAGTTTGCATTCAACATTAAACTGCATCGGACATCCAGAAAATTAATAATAAAGAGGAATTTAGAATGTATCCTACAGCTTCCACTCAGATGCATCTAATTTTATAAGTATTTAATGGTATATGGCTGATGGCAGCATCGGTTCACAAAATTAGCGCAAATTTGCATTTGTGGTCATATGTTTTAAATTATTATTCCAAGACATTTTCATAAATCATTGATTAACAAATTAATTACAATAAAACGTTTTTAATTTGTTTTTCAGACCCGTGAATTTCGAGAAATAATCTGGTAAGTAGCAGATTCTGTATTATTTTTTTTACAATTTAAAAAAGTTGCTGATTTTGGTTGCCTTTGATACTTATCAATTTATTCGCATAAGGTACAATATTATATTATGTTTGAAAAGATTCAAAGACATACCAAATATTGAATTTATCAACTATATTAAGACTATTTGTTTTTACTATATTGCAGGCGTCAAATTCTTTTCGATGATGATATCAAAAAGAACTCGATAGCATCAATTGGACCACTGATTTAATACATTCTTCATAATGTGAAAATTTAGAATGAAAATTCTCATTCAGAATTAACAGTTACTCCATTCTTAAAAACCAATCACCATGAGAATAATTGTAAAAATATAAAAATTATCTTCTGAATATCATCTTGCTCATTTCCATATATCTGAAGTTGATTGCCTTATATTTCACTTATAAATTACCTTTTTTCCATATGTTGGAATTGAACCCGGCAAACGTTCTGGCGCGTGAAAATAAAGTGCTCTTTCATCTGCGCCATTCAGCGAAGTGGATTTTTATTTATAAACTTCCCAAAAAAGTTTTGAAAGTTTTTTTCAGCAGATAATATCTCATATAAATAAATCGTCTTTAAAATAACACCAAATTTGTGTCGAGAGTTTGCTTTACACTGAATAATTCCACTTTCTTAGCAGGTGGATCACAAGCACTGCTTGACCAAAAAATGTATACATCAGATATTGCTAAAATGAGCAACATGTAGGAGAAACACAAGTACTGACGCAAATGTATGAATATATTATTAGACACTTTAGGTGATTTTTAAATTATGAATAAAATTGCTTCAAATGGTCTATCATATTGCGCGGAACTCAGAAAAACATCTGAAAAAGTATCTAGAAACACTTGATTTCAGTATCAAAACAAAACTATTAAGCCTACTTAAAGTCTTGCCTGCTTGAATATGAGCTATGCATCAACGTGTGTGTAGCTCAGCGGTGTGAAATATCAACGCTCTCCTGCCAAGTAATAGGTAAATGAAGTATCTAAATATATTTGTTTCCTTCCGGTGAGTTCATAATTGCCAACCAAAGTGAATGTATTTACTTATGCCATTTAACATTATGTAACGTTACCTAATTGTCCGTGTACTTGTAATCGAGTAGCGTCATTGCCTTACCACCGGCACTAATACCGACTGTGAAATGAAAACATGAATACTGTACTTTTTTAAATCATACAGCACCACAAAAGTATCGTCTATTTCAGATGAAGCTATATCAGTAAAAGAAATCAATCATGTTTCCTATTTCAATCAATTGCAATTGGTGGCAATGTAGAGAAAGCAAATCTGCAAATTGTCAAGAGGCTTTTAGGAATCACGTGACAAGGAAGCCTAATCCGTAAATCATGGTTTGATGTGATGCTGAATTTCTTAATAATGCAAGCACTGAACACTGGATATGAATTCCAATCGCAACGCATTTGCCATCAGATTCAATCGCAACGTATTTATCATTCAAAATTTTTCAATTTTTCATTCTGTTTTGAATAAGGTTACAATTATACCCTCTAAAATTCCTTTTTAGCGCTGGATAAACTTCGTCATTTTTGTAGTTTGTAGACATTTTCATTCAAAATTTTTCTCATGGTGATTGGTTTTTAAGAACGGTGTAAAACTTCATTATAACCGAACATTTCCCCACGTACAATTTCACCATTGTGTAAATCATAACCATCATAGCAAGAAGAGATTAGCTTACCATGAATAGATCTAGGCCGTAGAATCAATATCAAACAATATACTGCCCATCAGTAAGCATTTCAAATGTGCAATGGGGTGAAAAATAGGTCTCCATTTAATACATTCTTCATAATGTGAAAATTTAGAATGAAAATTCTCATTCAGAATTAACAGTTACTCCATTCTTAAAAACCAATCACCATGAGAAAAATTCTGAATGAAAATGACAACAAAATTGTCGAAGTATATCTAGCGCTTTTATGGCACTCACTGACCTTTAATTAAACTGTGGGTTTCTGTCAAATTTCTTGTTCCACGTAGCTCTGAGGATATTGGTTTCAAACACACTAGGTCCAGAAATACTATTTTCTACCTTAAATATGACCACCAGAATCTAACCTGAGCTAATTAAAAATGATAACATTTGGTCCATTTGATTTCAATTTCCAAATAAGCCTTCATAGGGCCTACGGGTTCCAGAAACAATAGGTCCATGTCCAAAATTACTAGGTTTACCATGAATTTGAATTTGTCCTTAGAAAGTTAAAAGATAACAATTAGTCCTTGACAGTCCACTCCACGAAACAGAAGTTTAAACACTTGTCAATCACTCTTTTCAGCTCTGAACCAGAGCTTTGCTCCACATGATGGATCATTATTTTTAATTTAAATCAATTTTTTTTTAAATGAATCTGTTCATTGAGAGCTATCCAAAGTGTACCAACAACTGAAAATCCATAATTTTATTTGTTTTTTAATTTTCCTTTCTTTTAGGTTTTTAACTATAATCTAATTTTGTTTTCGCATTCCTAAAGTGAAATCAATACTTGCTAAGATTTTTTCCAGATCCCTTCCTAGTTGATCACTTTGTCGCTGGATATGAGTTCACACTCCTTAGATTTAATTCAAATAATGATGTTTCATATACTGCTTTTCAGCTCTACAGGCATGTTATAAGTACAACCTTAAACGTCAAAGTACTACAAAAAGTAGATAAATTTCTCACAAATAGTACTTACTTCACGGTATGAGTAATTTTACTTAGTAATTGTACTGCAAAAATTATTACAACACATACTTTATTTCCTTTAATGCAATCCATCAAGCAATCGTTGTAATAACATCTTGCTTGCCTCCAGTAATGGCAATGATTGGCAGGAAAGATAACACCTAAAACATTAATTAAGGCGATTCGGGAATTAAATTATGGCAAATTCTATAATAAACAGTTTTATCTTAATATTTCTCTTTTTAAACAACATTTACCGTTTACATTTTACATTTTAAAAACGTTTACCTGTCTCCCAATATCATAAGTTATAAATAAAACCCTGGACTTATCCAATGTATAGAAAGTATTGATCTGCTCTTACTAGTCTTAGCATTAAAATTTAACAGGATGCATCACTGTTACAGTTACAGTTATAATAATAATAATAATAATCATTTGTAATGCGCCATCAATCTAGTAGTACTATTCCGAGGCACAAACATGAAATACAAAAACAATACAGTTAAAGATAAAACATTGAAATACAAAATACATTTGTAGATAAAAACCAATTGAAAATATCAAGTAAAGTTCATTACATATATGTTTTGTTGTATAAATGAGTCTTTAACAGTTACAGTAGGCCTATCTATTTTATATTTGACTGCCACCCCAACCCAAGGTATATTAGCTTATATTATAGAGTACGTAATTCATAATCACTTATTATCATGATTATACCATAGGTTAATAATTTGTCAAGTAAATAAAGTCCGTAATTACTGCTGCCTAGTAACGTGGAAACAAATCAACCTATCCTATCCAACCATATACCTACATCCGTTTATTGAGAGCAATTCCGGGGAGCAATTCAAAATGTCAAAAGTTCTGAGATAGATTGTTTTTCTATTAAAATTAAATGAATACGGTAATATTATTTTTTTTAATCAAGCTACGTTTCGATATCAGATGACTTTTCACTTTGTATTACCGAACCATAGTCGGCCTCCAAACCAAATTTTCCCTACCAAACATTTAGTCGTGACGTTCATTGTTTAAATTCGATGACAAATATTTGGTGACGTCACGACCAAATGTTTGGTAGGGAAAATTTTGGTTTGGCCCTTAGTGGCAGGCAATACATGTTACGCCAAAATCGCGTGATGGCCGAGATCACGCGATTTCGGCAAACGCTTGCCGAACACACGTGATGACGGCATAATGCATGCCGAAATCACGCGATTTCGGCAAAAAAGTGCTCACGGCAGACAAATTTTGCCGAAATAACGTGATTTAGACAAAATATTGCTTTTCCACCGTGTACTTACTGTTTTGGTACAAAAGCGCATGCGTTTAACCAGCCTGCATTCAGAAAATTGTGAAATCATCTGGAAATCATATTTGTTTATTTTGCTATGACGTATATGCTATGATCACGGCTGTTCGGCAAAGAAGTTTGGAGCGATCATGCATTTACGGCATCAACACTGCCGAATTCGCGATACCATTACGTATTCTATATGGCCGGCGATCGCATCGGAGCTGCTAGCTGTTGGATAATTCAACAGTGCTAAAACATAATTTGACAAGAGGGAATTTTAAGGACATTGGAGGAGGGTCATCTGAAGCACAGCAAGCTGAAACCAAATATTAAGCTCTTCCTCTAAGACCACAGAGCATCATGCATGATTTAATAAATATTCAATTTGCTGAATGGCCCTAACTACAGATCGCGTACGTACGAAATTAAATCATTCGACTCGATCTTGTTCAACACACAGCCTGTTACCACAATGGTTACAAGCTGGATATAGCGCACGAATTGTACGATATAAAACCGGAAATTGGTGATTTACCGATATCACGCGATTACGGCAATAGCTCTGCCGAAATCGCGCGATGACATATATCATGCGATTTCGGCATAACACACATAATACTGATTCTAGACATACATAATTAACCGCATGAATTGAGATCTAGTTGTTTTCACATTCCACTCAATAGTAGTTATTAAATGACGTGTTATTTTTATAAACTCATTTGAGAAAACTTATCACGATAAATGCAAATTTAAAAATACTCGCAAACAGTTCTTAAGGTATAGTACTATTTCTTAATAATTAACAAAATCAGTTTATTAAAAAAAACTATAATTACGTTTATCCAATCCATTAAACAAAAGTTTTAATTACATCTTAGCTCCAGTAAATGACGATGATTCCCGTGAAAGATAACACCTAAAACCCCAATTAAGACGGTTCTGGAATTGAAAGCATGTAGTAAAAGTGTTGTATCAAACATTGTACTTGACAAAGTAGCATAAGCTATGCATAAAATGCTTCAGGGTTGAATATCACACGTGTTTTAAACTTATGTATTCTATGGAGGTGATAGACAACAAAGTGTCAAAAGATAAAATTTCGTTACAACCAAAAAATAATGGTTTATTAATTTCTTTTGTATTAATACACAGCATTTCATCAATTGTTCATTAAACTTAGTACTTAATTTGTTTTAAAATCTTATTTTTTAATGATAGAAATGCTTGTGACACATGACTTATCACATGCTAAACATTGTCAGTGGTGAGTTTGTAAAAGACTAATCTCTCTAAAGTGGTGTAAAATCCAATCGTATT
>JXSR01S038791.1:46692-76339 GCA_000969725.1 Ophiothrix spiculata
TTTTTAATTGAAATGTTAACGATGATTTCGAATGAATGATTTTTTAAGCGCTGTCAACATTCGTTCTATTAAAAACAAGTAGTTTGAAAAATTCTTGTAGTACTCGTTCGGTGAATGACACGAGTTCCATATGCTCTGCTATATCATGTATATAGAACGTCACATCAATAATTCACCATAATAAATTACACAGACATGATAAGAACAGAATTTAACATGGGGTTATGCGTCCTTTGAATGCTTTGTATTGAAACATTGAAAAAGATAAAACAGTATTTTCATTAGTCTCGCATTTTACAAACACGAAATCTATTGGCAGATTTACTCACATATCTTTCTTGAACACTGTTAGTTGGAATATTTGAGATTGCTGGGAAAAAATGGGGAAACAGGAAGGAAAGGAAGGAAACGATTATAGATCTTAATAGCTTTGTTGATAAACAATGTCTAACATATTACTTTTATATATACAAATGTTAGGCTTATCTTCAAATATGATTGAAAACAATTCTTAGATAAATAATTCCTTGATATAGTCGGGAGTCATTTCCTGTATAGGCGAGGGTTTTCGCAAATCGTTTATGTAAACGCAAACGAAAAAAATACCCATTGAGAATGTGCATCCATGCAGTATTAATACAGCATTTGTAATGGCTGGATGCGCATTCTGAATGATTTTCCCGTTTGCATTTACGTGAACTATTTGTGTAATCTCACAATTATCTCATCTCAGGCGATACCTGGTATCATTAGTGCTATGCCGATTGACATTACTAATTGTCAATGATTCGTGGTTTTCCATCTATATTTGTATCATCAAATATATATTTTAGGTTATATACACATACAATTGTTCTTGTACCTCTTAGCCACCTGTTAACAAACATTTAATTAAAACATTTATTAGAAATGACGAATGTTTTAGGAAGGGATTTCCCTACAATGCACCTGCGCAATGGCAGTAGTGACACGGGCAGCTGGTAAGAAGCTGTAAGACTGTATTGAGTTGCATCACTCAAATGCTTGAAGTAGAATATTATATGAACGAAAGAAATCGTTGATAAACTCTAGACAATGCCTGTAAATCAACTTGCGTTCGATTATTTACTAAGGAAATGACCCCAACCCATATTTATTCAACCTATTTCTCATGTTGAGTCGTGTAAAGACAATGTTGGCTTTCAATATTAAGGTGGAATTACCCCTTCGGAAGGCAAAAAAACCCCTTCATGTTAAGATTAAAGGAAAATGTTTATTTGAGGTGCTTCTTGTTTGCCGTCAAACGGAGCTACCGTTCAAAAGTTACGGTCGAAAATGTAACTTTTCAGAGCGAAATCACTTGTTATATTTCTTATGTATTTTATGGTTTTCTCAAGCTGCTATTTTTAATATATTTTTACTTAAACATTCAATATCTCAAGAAGTAACAAAGATTTTGATATAATGTTTTTGCCTTCCAAAGGAGTAATTCAACCTTAAACTGTAAAGGAATGACTAAATAGCACCGTCTATACTTAAAAAAAACACTCACCCGTACATCCAATTTTCTTCACAAACCTCGTACCAGTTTGTTTTAGTGATTGGAAAGATCTAGAAATTACGAAGGTAATCAATTCAACTAATTCAAAACCATTGCAAGCTTAAAGCAATACTATACGATTTTTGATTTACAGTAAAAACATCATAACATGAAGGAATGTGACTATTTAAAAGCGTTTTAAAGTTTATTTTGTCAAGCAAATTGTTTTGCCACAAAAAATAAATAAAAAGGACATGACTGCTTTCCTATACTAATACATGTTGAATTAATTTCAGGATCCCGAATTTAATTCAACAAATGGCCATATTTATATCTTCCAAAAACAAACCCAATAAGCCCAAAAAATCAAAAGTCATGGGTGACAGGTGGTGCTTCATTTTTAACATTTTATAGTACCATCAACATTATTATTGAATATATATAAATTCTGGTAAAAAGACTGAATGAACATTTTCCGTATTTCGTTTTCTTTAGTTGGTCATTACCACTATATTTTGAGGTAGGCCAGAAATAAATAGAGATATAATTTTTAATGTAATACATTCACGTGTGCGGATATCTAAACATTCGCTCATCATTAACCTACTATTAATTAATTTAGATAGTGATTAATAAATGGTAAACGTTTCTTCTCTTGCATATTTCAAGTTATCAATAACTGCCGTCCTTCAAAACACCAGGAAAGGAAACTATGTGACTCGACTTCCTAAAGTAAGAATTTATCAATAATTAATAAATTAATAAAAACACTATGCATATATAAAATAGAACTTGTATGGAATTTTGTTTATATGGATACAAATTTGAATACGAAATTCCCCCAATGATGATACTAAATGTTTTCTTTAAATCAATTAACATGTTTTGATACTTGTTATTCCTTGTCGCATTCAATAAGACATATGTTTACCACCTTATATATTTCAAGTTATTTTCTTATGGGTTTTGACAATGGCGATCATGAAAGATGAATGCCAAAGGGGTATTGTTACACTTTGATAAGTAATAGTGAACATGTATGAGTTGAGGCCAGATCGGCGTTGATGATGTCGCAGGGGTTTCTTGTAGTTATATAGTAGTTGGTAATTGACATTCTTTAATACTATACTTTATCGGTGCTAAATTAAAAAAGAGTTTAATAATTTTTGGTAATCTATATTTTTACGCATTATAATATTCTTTGAGTCTTTTAAATAATACCATATATTAATATATTAGAAGAGAAATTGAAATGCACAAAGTCGGGATCGGACAAAAAAATTTTATTGTAAATTGTGTTTGTCTGATGTGTGGATAAAGATATCGGTTTGAATTTGAAGCGTTTTTAATATTCTGTTTGGTTATTTCAAAACAAACCTTTAGCAGCCTCCTGTAAACTGAGTTTAAAGCAGCTGTCGAAAAGTTATTTAATAATATCGTCCTCATAAAGTCAATCTCGTTATTTGAACAGGTTCCCTTTAAGAGAAACAACATACACCTCAGCTTAATCACAGGTGTAACATGTCTCAGATACATTGTTCTGTTATAATTCAAATAAGCCTCTAATTTTTCCATTTTCAAACTATCGTTAAATTGACTCGAGTGTTGAAAATTAAATGTTCGTCAATGACTACACACAAACTTGTAATGTCAAATATTTGGTGAGATTCAATACTAAATAAAAATATATACAGATGAGTTGATACAACATATACTTCGTGCATCAAATGTTTAATAGCCCCTGAAATTATGAATTAGCATTTATGTTTTTCTCAACAATCAGTTGATTTTCACCATCTTAATAATTTTCCTCAAAAGACTAGTTGTGTCACTGCCAGGTGTTGAATGTTTCGTGATAAATGTTGTCTTGTCAGATGTTTCCAATGTCTGCCTTGAAAATATTTCAATGGGACTAAGCGTATGTGAAATACGTATACTACTAAGTATTTATTTAGTACAATAAATCGAAATGTTATACTTAAGGAAAAATGATAGTTTCTCATTTCTTACTCTATAACCTAATCCGCAACACACACACCCATCACCACCACCTAATCCGCAACACACCACCACCACCACCACCACCACCACCACCACCACCACCAACCTATACCACATCCATCAACCCACAAATATTGCAAAATGCCTAAATATGCATTTATAATCAAACCTTAATCTGCATTACTTGAACTTTGTATTCGTTATCTAGTTATTAGAATATATGTTTGTTCTGATGATCTCTTCATTTATTTGCTGAAAGTCAACAGATGGAATTCAAGGTATTGACACATGTATATATTATAACAAAATACATTTCTGATAATTGATAGGTATACTTTTATTAGAACTCTGTTTTGATAGATAAAGTGTTTAATTAAACTCACATACAACCAAGCTCAAATATATTCGATATACATATGGTTCGTCGAGAAAAAAGCAAGAAAGCTATTTGAGCAAACAGAAAGTAAACAATAATTGAAAAAGCATATGGTGCTGATGAGTATTTTATGACGGATCAAAATAGACAAAAGGGCAATAAGAATTTATTTACCAGGTTTGTCGTAAAATATTGGTTGGTGTAAGAAAGATGATCTAAGCAGTGTCTAACAGGAAAGAAAGCTAAGCAGTATTTTCAATTCAGTATTACCTTTTCATATCATCTACAAAGTGTTGGCCAAAAGATAATTTCCATGATATAAACTATATTGTTGACATTTGTTTGTTTAGTTTTATATCAGAATTCAAAATTAATAAACGAAAACTGGTGAAAATGCAAAATACCAAAAAAAAATAAAAAAACCACCACACACACCCACCCCACACCCCCCCCACACACCCCACCCACACACCCCACCCACACATAAAACCATAATAGCAAATCGTGCGCAATATTTTATTATTTTTTCTGAGCATTCTATATTTACGATTTCGGTTAAATATCCCCAATAAATTCGCAATTGGGTAACATGTTTTACGTTTGACCAAATCTCGTCATTTATTACTTTGGTCCCATGTATAGGAGAAATCATGTTTCCATATTCTTCAATAAATATGTGAATATCCCGATTTAATTGCAAACATTTTACTCAAATTACCCTATTCAATCGTCTAATTCAACTATTTTCCATTTGACAATCTCCTTAAATTAACAAAGTCCCTGTTTCCAAAAGTTTGACAAATAGTCATACTCTATGACCAACACTGTATTTAAATTATTTTAACAATTTTTGGCACGCTAGTATGAAAGCGCTCAACTGTAACGTGATCTAAATTAAGAAAATGAGTAGTTGAATTGGACGAGTGGATACGGTATGTTACGCTGCGTCTGTTCTTCCGTCCAATAAACTGTTTGTTTATTGCTGCATGATATACGAGGGTCATTCAAAAAGTTCTACCTGTTGTATCATAACTTTTGTTCTAATAACGGTAGATACTTGACAATTAGCAAAAATATAGTTAAGAATGTGCCATACATATTGTGCAACAATCATATTAATATCTTTTCTGAATTTCTGTAAGTGTCATGAAAACCACAGAGGGTTTCGTTACACCGGAAACGGTCAAAATATGTGCAATATTTTTAAAAGTGGCTCAAATACAGTAAATTAAAAAGGCCATAATATAGCCATGTAGTATTGCTATACAGTAAAAATATCATAAAACATAAGAATGAACATACAATTATGCGGGATGATTAAAAATGCTGACCCAAACTGCAAATAATGGTAATTCACAAGGATAACAATAATAGGAACACATAGCCCCTCCAGCAATAATATCAAAATCACCAAAGACACAGTTTACGAAGAAATTGACCTGAATAAAACGAGATACAAAATGGCGGCATTATGAAGCTTTATTTTTAAAATGTTTTCATGGTAGAAACCAAGGGCAACCAAATTCAAGTTTTTGACTGAAAATGTGGTGTAGTAGCTTTAACTGTTGCCTTTTACATAAATACGGACTTGGAAAAGTCAGGCCACAGAGAAACACACTATGCTAATATTTGTAAACCCGAGAGGGTACAAGACATCCTTTCAAATATTGGGATTCTGGGTAATTTCTGTCTGTAACAAGTTTACTTTATCAGTGACAAATGACTTGTTGGACTGTTAGGTACACTTTCATATCAAATCTATTATGTAACTTACATAACTCTTGGGTTTACATATAGTTTTTCATACATAAGCTGCACATATAATTTCAGGAGAAATGTAATTAGACATTTTACCGTTTCCGGTGTACCCTAACCTTACTGTGGTTTTCAGGTAACCTACAGAAATCTAGAAAAGATATTGATATGATTGTTACACCATGTGTAGGTGACATCCTTAGCTATATGTGTGTCAATTTTTTAGTAGCTACCTTTAACAGAACACAAATTATGATACAACAGGAAGAACTTTTTGAATGACCCTCGTAATATGATAAATTCGACAATTTGGTTTGCCTGTAACTTCGGCATAAGACTGATATCAGTTAATAGAGTTAATTTGTATCAATCTGGTCTCTAAATTTATACAAAAATCCCAAGAAATAGCTAAGCTATTAATTTCAGGAGCTAATTTGATTGAAATACGCTGAAGGATTATTGAATCCAGTAATGATATCGTATATCGGTGAAATTGATTCTGATATTGAGTTGTAACAATAGATGAGAAGTAATCAACACCACCAAGTCTAGACATTTTCCTGCTTCAAAACTTTCTTTCTGGGTTTTTCTTCAAACTACGCTTCATCTGATAAATATGATGTCGTAGTCTAGTAACCCTTAAAGTTAAAGCCTCACAGTTACCTACCTTAAGTCTGTATGGCGAAAGTTGAAATTTTCCATACAAAAGCAACTTTTATTAACTTGTTTGTTTGTTAACAATGAAAATGGTGATTAAAATTTA
The DNA here is from genome assembly GCA_000969725.1 of Ophiothrix spiculata. Taxonomy (NCBI): domain Eukaryota; kingdom Metazoa; phylum Echinodermata; class Ophiuroidea; order Amphilepidida; family Ophiotrichidae; genus Ophiothrix; species Ophiothrix spiculata. The sequence continues at coordinate 53,107 of JXSR01S038791.1, forward strand.
AAAATAATGAAAATGTTCCTTTCTTATTTTTGAAGAAAGAGTAACTAATGAGGGAAACACGCAGATTTTATTTTTGGTTGGTTGTCGTTAACTTTTGCATTATTCGTTTGCATTGTCGTTAATAAGATGTATTTTTATGTTGTCAATATACATTTTGTCAAAATATTAAAGAAAACAAACAAACAAACGCACCCAGCACACAAACTCACCTATACACCCTACCACCCCACATACACCAAAATACTTCACATCCAAATGACTACCTGACAGTTATGTTATCATCATACGTTGAGTGATTTTTGGGTCTGTTTAACTTTCATGAAAATTATAATTTCATCACCACGTTTGCTTTTAACCAAGTTGTGCCATTTTTATGTTAAGGTAAAAAAGCCTGGTGGATAATTGTCCATACCTCGACAAAAAAAGACCTGTTTCTAATATTTCTTAAATTATTTCAAAAGTATTATTTAAAGGCATTGTAATCATCTCGGGTATCATTGAGCCTGTACAAAATTAAGTTAATACATATATTCATGTTACCACCACGTTTAGATTTAATAGTTGTTTGTCATGTATATTAATGATAAATGAAAAGAAAAACCATAAGCCTATGTCAACGTCATTCGTTCACAGCCTTGACAATGACAAAAAGAGCATGAATGATGACTGCCTATACCACGGACTATAAACTCGAGTTTCATCGAGACAAGTGTAAGTCACAGTGATCATTTACGAACTTAGTTGCTGCTGCTGCTGGATTGTAAGGATGGTTGTGTTAAGTCAAATACTTAATCAATGTAAGATGCAGCGCTGTTAGGGTGACATAAAAGACGAGAATTTTGAAACATATATCTAGTAAAATTACTAGATATGTTAAACTGATAACTTTTTTTGTACCGTAAATCTTATTGAATCGTTTGATACCAAAGCAAATACTGAAACTCTCTCTCTGTCAGCCCTGAATGATTACAGCAGGTTTTTTTTTCATTTTTTTGTCAATTTGAATAGCTATTTTAACAAACCAGATCTATCTGTATCATTTCTAATCCATTTTCAAACCGTTTTAATATGAATATTGCTATGTAATTACATACATGAAACCTTTTACCATGTTGCGTTAGTTGTCCTAAGTAAAGTACTTCTCCTTATTTCCATTGTACTGAAGCTGGCTTTATTTGACACTCTTTGAACAACATAATAATGATGTCAAATCTTGAATAATTTTAATATCAGAGATAACTATCTTTAAACAAACAATTTTCAATTGTTTAACTCGTCATGATTATACTCAACTGTTGTGTACTTATCTTTCAACACAAATACGACAGTGTGTAAGATTAAAAGCATGTACATAATTTTCTTTCGCAGAATATTACATTAACCTTCGAATCCCAACGGTATTGAGAAAAATTGAGAAAAAAGTATCATTTCAGTTAATCAAAGTTTGATTTTGTAATACTTAAATGAATGTTTTTAATTATAAACTAATCGTGCTAGCATGTTTAATGGATTATATCATTAACTCAATCATCACTTGTTAAATCAAAGTAAGTGTTAGTTGATGCTTTTCGTGCATTATACTTCTATCCCCATCTTTCATATCTCTTGTAAATCAGCGCTGGGATATTCTTTAAATATTTTAAGTATGCGTATGTAATCGTATACAATAAGATTTACTCATTACATAATTATATGAGAATTCAACAAATTTATCCACACTTTGAAGGTTAGAAGCCAAAACAAATCTTGTTCGTCTTGGACTAACGATCAAAAGTGTCCATGGTGACCCCATTGCCCGATCCTTCCTTGGGGTCAAAGGTCAAAAGAAAGGTCAATGGAGAGGTAAAATTTTCAACTTTGTCCGATTTCGACGTTTGAGGTGTCAAATTATTCGTCTTGGACCAACGATCAAACGTGTCCATGGTGACCCCATCGTCCGACCCTTCCTTAGGGGTTAAAGGTCAAAATAAAGGTCAATGGAGAGGTCATTTTTTCAAATTTGTCCGGTTTCGACGTTTGAGGTGTCAAATTGTTCGTCTTGGACAAACGATCACAAGTGTCCATAGTGACCCCATCGCCCGACCCTTCCATGGGGGTCAAAGGTCAAAAGAAAGGTCAAATTTTCAACTTTGTCCGATTTTGACGTTTGAGATGTCAAATTGTTTGTCTTGGTCCACATCAAAAGTGTCCACAGTGACCCCATCACCCGACCCTTCCTTGGGAGTCAAAGGTCAAAAGAAAGGTCAAATTTTACACTTAGTTCGATTTCAAAGATTATGGTGTCAAATTGTTCGTCTTGGAACAGCGATCAAAAGTGTTCATGGTGACCCCGTCACTTGACTTTTCCTTGGGGGTTAAAGGTCAAAAGAAAGGTGAAATTTTCAATTTTGTTCAATTTTGAAGATTAAGGTGTCAAATTGTTAGTCTTGGACCATCGATCAAAACCGTCAATGCTGACCCCTGGGGGTCAAAGGTCAAAAGAAAGGTCAAATTTTCAACTTTGTCCGATTTCGATGTTTGAGGTGTCAAAATGTTTGTCTCGGACCGACGATCAAAAGTGTCCATGGTGACCCCATCGTCCAACCCTTCCTTGGGGTTCAAAGGTCAAAAGAAAGGTCAAATTTTCAACTTTGTCAAATTGTAAAGGTTAAGGTGTCAAATTGTTTGTCTTGGACCAACGATCAAAAGTGTCAATGGTGACCCCATAGCCCGACCCTTTCTTGGGGGTCAAAGGTGTGACCCCGTCATCTGACGTATCGTTGGGGGTCAAAGGTCAAAAGAAAGGTCAAATTTTCAACTTTGTTTGATTTCAATGTTTAAGGTGTCATATTGTTTGTCTTGAACCAGCGGTCAAAAGTGTCAATGCTGACCCCATAGCTCGACATTTCTCTGGGGGTCTAAGGTCAAAAGAAAGGTCAAATTGTCAAATCACCTCCAAGGAAAAAAAGAGAGGTAGGGTCCGTGTCACTGCAGTGACACAGTCCTGTCTAGTTATCATTTGTAATTCCATAATATGTTTTTTGGTCAAAAACTTGTGACATGATCGTTAAAATGTAAACAATTGTAACATATATTATTATCTTAATTTTTTCAAAAGAGGATTCTATTAGTAAAACAATAGTCGGGACTATACTCTTTATGAATGCCAAAAATTGTTACATTGGGTCATATAGAAATATTTCACTTTCAGGGAATATGAAATACCTATATACGTCACGATACGCTCCGAGGTACAGTAGCCTAAACACTAAAACACATTTTAAACAGAGTAACATAAAATATGTCTTATTTCAACGCCATCGGGTGTTATTCCATTGTGGCTTTAATTTGATTCATTATTTTGAAGGGAAATGTTACAAATCGAATAACTGGTTTCAACTAAAACTAATCCTTAGGTTGGTTTTGTCCCGAACTTTACATAGATAAAAATAAAGCGTTCGTGTTAGGCCAGGAACTGTCATAGAGACCTGTATACATTTTGTTGTAAGGAATTTTTGAATGTTGGACTAGGTATCATACCGTATACATATCACTGAAACACATTTATGACAGAGTAACATGATAGCATGCCTTACGTCAACGCCATCGTGTGTTATTCCATTGTGGCTTTTTATTTGAGAAACTCTCGGTCATTGTTTTGAAGGGAATGTTAACAATCGATTAATTTGTTTCAACTAAAACTACTTCTATGGTCGGGTTTTTTTTTTCGAAATTTACATATAGATATAAATAAGGCAGTGTATATTGATGGACCTCTAGTTTGAAAATACAAACTGTTACGTTATAAAATATGCATATTCTATGTATTTTGTTAGAAAAAGTATATTTGCAATGTCTATGAAAATTGAAAACATATGGTTAATTTCTTTACCATGCCATCTCGTTAGCCTTTGGATTTACAGGCTATTTGAAATTTTAATAAGCTTTGGATATAAGTAAAGTCTCTTTAATTAGTTCTCCATATTCAGTTGCTTTCTAAATCGGTAGATAGAAAATACGAAAGTTGTAATGATTTCCCGTTTTTCCATTAAATTTACTAAATGCCTTTATAAAGCATTCAAATTAAACTTGCAAGCTTAATTAACTGAAAAAACAACGTTGTCAAATTTGTATGACCTTTTCTACCTTGCTAACGGGATTTCTTTATTGCCAGAAAAAATATGTTATGTAAAATTATAAAGAAGGTGCAGATTGGTTGAATACAATGTTTTATTTGACTGGGCAGATTTGCCAGGTTCATCAAAATTGGATTATAGATTAACACTTAGTCACGCAGGTTTTCTTTTAATTAACTGAATTGCTTTAAGGTTGAGAGACAGTCATGACAGTACAGTATATGCATATACGCTTTTCAAAGCAACCGTACATATAATGCTATGTTCATTTAGTAAGATATGCATCCTAAATCTTGATATATATGGGCTTGCAACAACAGACAAACCCTAACGATCGTTAACCTCATGGTGTTTTGTGGTTCATTAACACTTAAGTGGTCGAGGAGGGGGTCCATATGGACCCAACATTTGGTTTTTGCGCGTCAGCGCCAAAACGCGAAGTATCCTCCTTGACCACTAACAGCTACTAACGGGCATGGAGGACCATGACCACTTAAGTGTTAAAGCTCGAATGACGTTTATTATGCTGTGGCGTGTGTTCACATAACATTCAACATTTTCAATCAACAGCCTAAAACAAAATGGGATAACTTTGCTTCTGAAAGTTATCTGGATCAGAGCATCTTACACATTGCTGTACGTAATTTAATGTAGACCTCGTGGATTCAAATTCTTATTCGATTCGAATGTGTGATTCAAAACAAATTAACGTTATCAAATACTCCAGCCTTCGTTACAATCTTTTTGAAACGAAACATGGAATCTGTTACGCAGTCACTCAGGGCATCCATGCTCAGGGCTATATGTAAAATAATAAAGACCAAGATTGAATTCACATTTAAGAAGTATTTCTTTTTAAATAATAGCTCACTTGCTACTCAGTATTAGGATGTTATACAATATTCATAAAACAAATATAAAGCAAATAAATATATTCAGTACCCTATATTTAAATCCCTATATAGTGTCAACATCTTAAAAGAACTGAAATAAAAGGGTTTAATTTGATATCTCAATTAATAATACTATTTTTCCCATTTTTCCCATTTTAATCATCCATTTCTTTGGCTCATTCTCACTTTAATACAATTGTATATTTGTGACCTTACCACCCATTAGGCCATTAAATTTTTTCATACATTTAAATAAAGAGTTAGAAAGCTCTATTTAAAACAAATCTTCGCGATTCCTAGCCTCGCTTGTTATCAGCAACTGGGTTACCCACTCGGACATAGTACGCTACAGGCTGTATGACACAGGTGAGCTTGGCATGCTTCAGTTACGACTGTGTTTGACATAGATGATTTACATTCAACTTATCTGCTTCTCACATGACATCTTTAATGACAAAAACACAACCATAATTCAATTATATAATTTATATAGATGTCAAAATACACATAGTTAGCATAAAGTTTCAAAAAGTAAGTATATCTTTGATTAACAGCTTGTACAATTTAATGATCAGTATTTGTGAAGTACTGTAATGAGGATAAAATAAAACGTAAAGCATATTTACATGACATAAAATAATTTAAATTGAAGAGAGTTTTTTTTTTCAAACAACTTTTCTGGTGTGGTTCGACAGAAAGGGCTTCATCAACGTGACATATCTTATAACATTTTGCACTTTGCAAAAATAAAATAGATCTACCTGAACGTCAATTTCAGTGTTGGCACCGCGCATTTTTAATTTGTCACAATGTTTCCTTTAAAATCAAATCGCAGAAATAATAACTTGTCATGTTTATTACCATAATTTCTCTTAACAACTTGTCGATTAAAATAACATTTTTCATGAATGTCAATATAGTTAACATTAGCAGATGTCTACGGAGCCAGCGTTCGTGTGTCTTATCAATTTGAATTTCATATATTAACCGCTACATTCCTTGAACATCTACAGGGTTGCTCAAATAGTTGGAATACAAATATTTTTACCACTTTTTTATGTAAAGGTAAATTTATGATGAACATATCTGGCAACTTATGTTGTTTTTGGTCAGATTTGATAGGTTATCTTGGTGGGTGTGAAATGGAACTCCGAATGTGATCAATTTCTTCATGTACTGGTAAGGGAGCAACAACAAAAATCGGTCAAAAACGTGATTTTTAGGTCAAATTTGATTTGATCCCGCCTTTGACCCAATCACTTCTTTACTTAAGGTGAAAGGTTATATTGAATGTTTATCTGTAGTAGAGTGAGAATCAGGTGATTGAATGTCTTGGTCACGCTTGATTGCGCCAAGAGAATGCTTGGAAGCAAGGTAGAAAATGATCCTCCAACGCCCCTCAATTTACAAAAATAGGTTTGTGGTGAACGTCGAATGGTCCCTGGCGGTATATGACATCTTCAAAACCTTTTTTGTCGTTTACATTAAAAAGTACTAAAATATTTTTATTCCAACTATATGAGCAACCGTGTATATTACATATTGCTTTATAATATGCACAACATTTCCTTTCCACCTGTCGCATTATACGCCTTTAGTATAATAATTACTTTGAAAACAATAATAGAGCGATAAAGAGCTTCTTAACATCGATTAGTTATCAATTACTTTGAACATACTTTCTAGAAATACTCGCACCTGCGCATTGGAAAGAGTGTGCTGTAAGCCAAAAAAGTGACACGTGCTTTGAACATTCAGTGTCCATTGATTTACACCCTTGTCTTTAAGAATAACATCAATTTGTGTATAGAAACTAATTTGGATACGTTCACATTAACGGATATTTTCAGTGAGCAAGCTAGTAGAAATCAGATGAAATATCAGCAATAGGCATTGACTTCCTGAAAAATTATTAACTGTTTTTTAACAACTTGATCTTCCTATACATCAAGAAGATATATCAGCACTATTCTCTTGTTCTAATGGACATATATTGTATTAGGTATCATCCGCAAGGTAAGCCAATACAAAAAATATACGTAACAACATTTGAACGATAATTTCTGTTAAATTGTGTAATTGCGCACACAAAAATGTTCATATGTAATTTGGAACACTATAAATCTATCATGTATCATACTTTATTTGAAGCTACACGAAAAAGACAGTTTATGGTTTTTTCAGTTAACAGAGGTTTACTGTATTGTCCATTTAACTGAAAAAAGGATTGTATTTACATTTTGTCATTTTTTGAACACGAATTTTTTACTTAGATCTGTTTGTATATTTTAATGTAATATGGGTTTACCTTGTCGTCCTAAGCTATTTTTTGTAACACGTCCTCCGAAGAGGGGGGGGGGCAATAACATTTTGGAACGAAACCCCCTATGAACCTGATTTTGCTATTAAAAGAAAGGTATGGTCCTCCCCTATCCAACAATACCAGAATCGTCAAAATCGGCCAATGCGTTACGTAATTATGACGTCATAAAGTACCTTCGGATTGAAAAATCAGGTAAAATTGGATTATGGCAAAATGGCCACCAAAATCAAAATGTTACTATAAAAGTTATAAATAACGGATTTTCATCTCGTTTTTTTGCTAATTAAGAAGGAAAAGGATGATTCTAACATGTTTCGTAAGCTTGAGTCTTATAGCAAGCATACATTTTTCAAAATGGCAACTTAAACATTTCTGGGATTTCACCAATCCCCCCACTACACCCTAACTTTGACGGCCTACCCTAACCCCACCTTAGGTGGTACCCCCTTAGTTTTCATCAAAATGACCACAAAGGATATACAAGAGATTAGCCAAATGCCTGGTGCCGGTTTTGCCTTTTCGTTTTATGAAGTGGGGGGAAACCTTGCAACAACCCCCCTTCGGATGACAAGGGTTAAGTTTAAATTACGTTGTTTGTGCTGATCGTTGTTCTCTCTTATACAGAATATAAGTCAATTTACTAGAACTACAGATAAGATTTTTCTCCAAAGCAACAAGAAAAGAGTGATGTGATTTAATTATCTTTATAGGATAAGAACTGTGCATTATAATCTTGTTTAAAGATTTTATTATATGTATAAGTAATATATTATGCCCACGTCAAGACAATTTGCAGATTAGATATCTCTATTCCGTTTTAATCATGGTTTGTTTATTAGATATTTTGATACTTTGTGCCTTTACAGGACACATTATTCACATTTAATACTATAAACTACTATACCACAATCTATCATATTACTAAAACTATACCTACCACAAATCGTCATTCTTGCTTGAACATGTTTTTGATGCAGCATATCAAAATGGGGCCTTGCGAAACATGGGTTTCAGGAATGCATGGAATTATAAAAAAATCGATGTTGAATAACATAAAATTTATACACTTTTGACTTTTTAACTTATGAAACTACAATGGCTTCACAAATGTTTCGAAATTACATGTATATATCCTTATGAAGCCTAGAAAAATTCAAAATTGTTACTACACTCTTAACAAAAATTTTACTCTTGTTAACTAAAAATTTACTCAACGGTCACAGCTCATTTTGTTGAGTAAAATCCTACTCAACGTTGGGAAAACTTTACTCAACATTGAGTAAGATGTGCTCAACGTTGAGTAGTATTGACTCAACCGAGCAAGATTTTACTCAATGTTGAGTAAGATTTTACTCAATATTGAGTAAGATTGTGACCGTGATCGTGTGTGTGTAGAGGGGGGGGGGACGTTGCGAGGGTCTTTGACAAAGACTACTCAACAGAGTAAAAGAATTTAAGAGTGTATCCTCGCCTGTAACGTCCCCTCTTTGTACTGCATCACATTGTACATCTTGCATGCATTAAAGGTACCATTCTAACTTTAATTAATTCAACAGTTTTTCCCTATTTATATTAACCCAAGACAGTATGGTTTCCCAATCACATCACTGTGTATTTTGATTAGCCTTTTTAGCAGATCGAATTGCCATCTTGTAAAATACTTAATGTCGTTTTGTGTGCTTTGATACCCTATGCAAAATGCAAGTTTGCAAATGTAATTGTTTAAACATTTAGAACGTAAAGGTACAATGTTCTCTACGATATTTTGGAGAATAGTATACGATGGTTTCATACAATACTGTCCATTTTGTATTAATTACATTTTTATTTCTTTTGCTAGGTATGTTCCAATGATCTGGCTATCTATATTCATTATGTTGTTAATGTAAATGCTAAATACAATTTTTTATGCTATAAAACACGCATATTAAAGGAAGTATTTTCATGGAAAGATGTCAAATTTTCAATTTATATGGAAAATGGATCGTGAAACAAGTGATTAATTTCTTGGCCTTGCCATATTTGTAATCTTTGAATTTAAAGCCTCAAATAAGTATTTCAGTTGGGAGTAACTTATCTTTAATAATAGGTTAATAAATGCGCATTTCATACGCGAGTAAAATGAGACAAAATCAATGCACGCGCGGTCAATTTTGATGCGTCCGATTCACGAGGCCCGTAGGAGCAGAGTGCATTAGACAGCAATCAAAATTTCCCGCAAGTGCATTGATTTTGTCTCATTTTACGAGCATAATGGAATGCAAATTTATTAATCTAATTCATACACGACAGAAAAATAATATTGTATCTTTTGTGAAAAGAATTAAGGCCTTTAATATTGCCCTCAAAATCCAAAACTTCTCTCAACTAAATAAATAATCACCCGACAAAAAACAATGAAACATTCCACGCACTAAACGCCCGCCACACAAATCGATATTAATATTTTGAAGATTGAGAATACTTAAGGTTCTTGGTTTTCGATATTCATAAGGACATTACCGAAGTAAAGGTGATTTATAATAATAAGTCTAAGAATCGTAATATGAAACTATACTAAAGTTCAGTGTGTTTGAAATGATATACTGTATCACTTATTTTTCCCGCTAATTCTAAAAAGATCGTGTATCTAGAATTGATAGAAATTGTGATATGTTCGATTTCAACCCTGTTGATGATCAGTATGTTCTTAAGCAAATTAAGTCTTTCTCCATTAATAAGGCTACTGGTGTTGATGATATTTGTTCAAAACTGCTTAAATCATCCGCTAAAGAAATTGTTGCTCCCCTAACAAACCTTGTAAAATTAAGAGAGCTACAATCTGTCCTGTTTTTAAAGGAGGCACTACTAATGATCCTTGCAACTACAGGCCAATTTCCATCTTGCCTTTACTATCCAAAGTTGTTGAAAGAACTTTATCCTTTCGTTAACTCATCCAACATGATTCATCAAACTCAGGCAGGGTTTCGGCCTGGTTATTCAACAGCATCTGCTCCTCTCAATGTAACTGATGATTGGTTAAATAATATTGACAAGGGTAATTATATCGGACTTGCCATGTTAAGGCGTTCGATACTGTTGATCATGCTATTCTTTTACAAGCTACCTCAATGATAGACGACAGTTAACATGTATAAATGGTGTTAAATTAAATGAAAGAGAGGTCACCTGTGGTATTCCACAAGGATCAATCTTGGGTCCTCTCCTCTTTTTCTTATATATAAATGATCTTCCGTCTTGTGTTTCAAATGTAAAGGTTAGCATGTATGCCGATCATATAGCTCTGTATTACAATTCGATATTAACACTTAAGTGACCAATGTATACCCCACCCGTCGGTGCCAAGGGGGGGGGGGGGGGGGGGGGGGTGGTTCCTAGAGACCCCCCTTTGAAAAAAAACGCCCTTCCGATATGAAATTTACGTTTAAAGTTTGGTCAATGATAAAGCATTTAAAAAGGACCAAAACTCGGAAAAATATTTGAAAATTGGATTGGTCACGTGACAGACGACTCAATCAACACCGTAGAACTAGCTCTAACGAAGCTCAAAACTCTGCGGTATATTTACATATCAAAGACACTGGACACCCTGTTAATTTTCAAGACTCGATCATCTTGGACAAGGAGGAACAGTGGCACCGGAAAGGAATTAGAGAAGCAATCTGGGAACGTGTGGAAAATCCATCTTTGAACAAAAAGGAAGGACTGCGACACAACCTTTCGCATGCATGGGACGAAGCTATCAAATCCATCCCGAGTCGTCTGTCACATGACCAATCCAGCGGGTCAAAACCTGACGAAGTGTTACAGGGGTAACTAAGTCCAGTAAATTGATTTAAGTTTCACTCATGATTACTTACATATCTTTCGTGAACAATTTTGGGAACAGCAGGAAAAAGGAGAAATATAGGGAAAATGAAAAGAAGAAAACGATCGTAGATCCATAAAGTTTAATCCTAAACTATGCTTTCAAAGGTTTTTTGCTAAACAATGTAATTAAAAGTTTTGTTGCTAAATAATGTCTTGCATAATAATTTACATATGAACAAATACTAGGTACATTTCATCTCAAATTGTTGTTAAATTATCAGACTATCAAACTGTTGTTAATGCTATGCCACGCAATACAAGTGTGGTAAACGTATAGATTTTAAACTGATACTACCATTAAATTGTCAACAATTCGCAGTTTTAGATGCGTCTTTATTTTGTATCAACATATATAATTTTCTTCTTTAGTTTTTATAAAAATGTTCGTATATTTCTTAACCACATGTTAGAAAAAACAGTAAGTAAACTAATTTGTAAAGAAATGACGATTGTTTTAGGAAGGGAATTTCCTTTCAATATCAGTTATAATAACTATGGTATGCCAATTTACGGGTAAGTCTGTATTGAGTTGCATGCTCAAAGTAGAATATATTATATGTCGAAAAGAATTCGTTAAAAACTCTAGACAATGTTTGTAAATCAACTTGCCTTCGATAGCGCAATTGTTAACCAATGGAAATGACCCCGACCCATTTTTACTCTATCTATTTTTGATGTTGGATCATGCAAAAACAATGTTGGCTTTAAATATTAAGCTGCACAGGAATGAGTTAATAGCACCGTTTGCATACAAAAACACGCTCATCCATACATCCAGTTTTCTTCATAATGATCGTACCAGTTTGTTTTAGTGATTGGAAAGGAAATAGAACATCACGAAATTATTCAATCCAACTAATTCAAGACCATTACCAGGTTAAATTCCACCATCATTGAATATTTATCACTGACTGTTTTGAAGTAAGCACAAAGACTGTGAATCAAACAATCAATTTCGGCAAATTACGACAGGTATTTTCACCTATAGCGCAAAATGAAACTTGAAAGATGGCAAAAACGTTTAGAAAACCATACGTTACATTATGATTATATTCTTATGATCTATTCACATTTGTGTGAAATTATACTTATACAATTTTGTGCTTTGATATCTACATAGTCATAAGAGATGTTTCTTTTTTATTATCATTTTTTTAGTTTTAGTTTGAATTGCATATTTTGTATTGTACTTCCTTATACAACATTAAGGCAATTACAAATACATACACAGTCTTTTCATTCATTTGAGAAGTTAATATCATGAACGTTTACAGCACTGTGCATTATAATCTTGTTTTTAAAGATATTACGTGTACTCGTTTATTAATATGCCTCGGCCAAGACAATATGCATATTAGATGTATCTTTTCTGTTGATACAATGACCAGTTGACGCGAATGTTTCAGTAGATATTGTTTTCTGCCTTTACAGTCACATGGTTCACTTTGAAAGCAAAATACATATAGACCGAGAGATAGTGGCAATTTATTTGACATTTTTGACCAAGTGTCATATTGATTTTTTTGAGTTAGGCATGTCATGGGACATCTGGAAACATAAGTCTGGTGTTGCATCATTGGTGGGTTATGACGTCAGAGGTCACATGACCTTTTCCTCATGCCATATTTGGTCATGATTATGTAAATATGGGTTTTCAGCCCTAATTTTCCACAGGATTAACCATTTTTTGTCATTTTGGTGTCAAATGAGAGCTATTGCCATAAGGAATCATGTTATGAATATTGCGGATCTAAATTTAGCATTTCGCTATGCATTATGGGTAAAAATGTGTGATTTTCATCATTTTTTCACATTTTTTTTGAGAATTTGATACAATTTGATCATGAATTAATATCCAAATCAAAACAAACTTTTGATATCATACTTTCCTAAAAACTACCCAAACGTATAAACTGCGATTTGTTGAAAAAAGTAGGAAGCTTGATGATTTAGATTTTAAATAAGAGCATTTTAAGTAAAAAATAGTCAAAATTGATTTTTTTGCTCATTTTTGGTTTAAAAAAAATCAAATTTTGGCTCTAATTTTCTACAGGATTGATCATTTTTTGTAATTATGGGGTCAAATGAGAGCTATAGACCTAAGCAATCATGTTATAAATGTTGCAGATCTAAATGCAGCATTTCGCTATGCATTATGGGTAAAAATATTTTTTTTAAATCATTTTTTCACATTTTTGGGAGTTTTTAATACATTTTCATAAGAATTACTATTGTTCATTGTTCATTTTATTTTCCATGACATAAATACAAATATATAAAAAGCAAATTGAAACACGGCTAAACAAATACAACAAAATTATGGAGGAAAGGGCTGGAAGGCCAGGAAGGCCTGTTTATTGCCCTCACCTGAACAAAAAATATAAAAGTTCCAAAATACAACAACCACGAAACAAGACAAATGGGACGTGCTCAAATGAAAAAGAAAACAGTTAGGAAGGGTACTCGAAGAAAGAAAAATCTAATTGTAGGTAAAAAAACAGAGAAATTAAATCTAGTCGTAGGCAGAAATTAGTTTTTGTTTCAATTTGTCCCTGAATTGCTTGACTGAAATTGAACCCTTTAATGTATTGTCAGAAAAAGAGTTCCATAGTCGTGGACCGGTAGTTCTTACAGATTTATCTGAGAAAACTCTCTTATTTTTGGTTAGCTGAAGATGGTTGTTATGTCTTGTCGAATAGTTGTGTATATCAGACCGTTTTGTAAAAAAGCTATCAAACGAAGAAGGTAAATCACTCTTATAGTATTTGTACATGAATGTACCTAGTTCTAACGTATACATATCTGTGACAGTTAGGATATTATACTTGGCAAAGATTGGGGCTGTATGACTTCGATAATGACTGTTAGAAATGGCCCTAATGACCCATTTTTGAAGTTTAATAGGTTTGTCTAAATAAGATTTGCATGCGTTCCCCCATACAAGTACTCCATATGTTAGATAAGGTGAAACAAGTGTACAATATAAAGTATGCAATATACGATTTGGCACAAAATGCTTGATTTTGTTGATGACACCAATATTTCTTGACACTGTTTTTGATAAACAATCAATATGCTCTTTCCATGTCAAACATTTATCAATTAGGACACCCAGGAATTTTGTATGCTTCACCCTGTCAAATCCAAATCATAACAGACTTTGCATATCATACTTTCTTGAAAACTGTAATTTGTCGAAAATGTAGAAAGCTTAAGAGCATGTTTAGTAAAAATTGATATTTATGCTCATTTTTGGTAAAAAATCATATTTATATTGCAAAGAAATCTTTGCTTGGTGTAATAATGGTGCCAAATTGTAGATTTAAATTGGTCTTTGAAATGAATATGTCAATATAACAATAAAATGCAATACGTTGACATTTTTGGCGAGATTTTTTGCTCATTTTTGGAAAAATATATTTTGGCCCTTTTCTTACAAAGGAAGCTTCATTGTTGTGATCCAGGTGTGAATTGTAGATCAATTTGGAAATAAATTAGTATGTCAAAATAAGAACAAATCTAGTATTTTTGGATTTTTTGAAAAAGCTATTTTGGGGTGAAAAAACATATTTTGGCTCTTTTCTTGCATTGATCATTTGTTTGGTGTGACCAAGGAGTCAATTTGGTGATCAAAATTAGTTTATTCAATAACTTATGTCAAAATAAAAATACAGATTACGTTTTACTTTATATATTTAGTAAGAATGAGGCTCAATTCTGTCCTAGTCTGGTAGGAAAGGAGAGTTCCCATGCACCCCAAGAACACATTTTTCTAACATACTTTCTTGTAACCCTTAGACTGTCTAATTAATGAATTTTGATGTTCCCAAATTAAAATCGTGTCCCATGGGGTCATTTGCGGACATTTTGGCGGCCATCTTGGATTTTTATTAAAAATCATTAATTTCTATAACAGTCGGGGAACCAGGCCACTGCACCAAAAGAGTCAACCAAAACAACCTTTTTAGGTTCCTCATATGACCCTCAAACACAATTCGAATGTTCCCAAAAATAAAAAGAGGCATCAAGTGAAATATCCAACATGGCTACCAAATTTTCCCACCAAACTACTATATTTTCTCTATAATGGCCTAAAAGTATCTTGTAAAACACTTTATGTTCAAAAGTGTTAATAAGAAATGGCTTCTGGAGCTGTAACTAAAACATCTGACTCCAATTTATGTCATATGCATGTTTGAAATTCAAAATGGCCGCCAAAAATAGCTGATTTCCATTTAAAATTAATTAAAACAGCCTTTATAAGGTCTTATATCATAAATAATCAACAGGAAATAACAGTATTACAACAAAATCATTTACCCACTAATTATATTGTAGTAAAAATCAAAATCACGCCTGTTTTGAGATCCAAAATGGCCGCCAGAATAGACTTAATATTTGATGTGCAAAAATGGGTTAGAGACACTTCGAGACTGTATCAAATACACCAAATGTTCAAAATAGTCGATGGAAAATTGCTTTGAGGGTAAAAATAGCAGCATTTCTTCACAGATTAGGGTGAAAGCATGTTTTAAATTAAATATAAATCCTGTCATGAGATTAAAAATAGCTGCCAAAATACAATTTTATCCACGAAAATGGGTTAAAGTGACTTTGAAACTGTAATAAAAATACGAAAAGTCCAAATAATCGATTGAAAATGGCTCTGTGGGTAAAAAATAAAAGTAATTATTACAAAAAAGAAAATTTCAAAATAACTGATGGAAAATGGTTTTTAGAGTAACAAGCTGTAACAATAAGATAATGGCTTCCAAATTGGGGTGTTAGCATGTTTCAACTTCACTATACTGAGATTCAAAATGGCCGCCATGCCAAAATACATTTTTATATGGGTTTAAGTGAGTTTGAAACTGTATCACAGATCAAAATTACACCACATATATTCAAAGTAATTGATGGAAGTGGCTGTAAGGGTTATTATCAATACTGGTAACTATACTTGATCATTTTTGCCCAAAAAAGATTGTCCACACATTTCAAGTCCAATACATATAACATTTAAAAGTCGCTTTAATATATCCTTTTGTGCATTTTGGCGGCCATTTTGGATCAAAGTTAAAGCTTTTCTCTAGATTTCAAACATGCTATAACAACATTATATTGTAAGAAATATTCCTATTGTGTACCATCAAAGTCATTTACCATAATTATTGTGTATATTTGGTGTTTCGGATACCGTTTCAAAGTTATCCTAATCCATTTTTCTGCCTGAAATAGTATATCGAGAGTCATTTTGGATCTCAGTACAGGCTCCATAATAGAATAAGAACATAAAACTAAAACATCTAAATTGCTTTTATAAAATCTTATAAAATAAAAATTTTCAAGAAAAAAGGTGATTAGGGTAGACAATTGTCTACCTTGAGCAGACAAAGGTAGACAATTGTCAACTAGAATAGACTTTTTTAATATTTTTCTTGATAAAAATCAATGTTTAAGATTTTATAAAGGCAATTTAGATTTTACTATGTTACATGCTAACACCTTTATTTTGGTAGAAATATTCTTCAATATTGTTACCATAAAAGCCATTTTCCATCAATTATTTTGGACATTTTGTGTTTTTGACACAGTTTCAACACATGTTTGAGCATAAATTGTATTTGGACGGCCATTTTGGATCTTAGTAAAGGCTCATATTTAATTTGAAACATGCTTAAATACCATTATTTGGTACATAATTATCTTATTGTTACCCATAAAAGCCATTTTCAATCAATTAATTTTTGCATAACATTTATTTTGGCGGCCATTTCGGATCTCAATACAGGTTCAATATTGGATTTGAAACATGCTTACACCCTTATTTGGAAGAAATGCTCCTATTGTTACCCACATAACCATTTTCCGTCAATTATTTTGAACATTTGGTGATTTAATACTGTGTTGAAGTGCCTGTAACCCTTTTTGCACATAAAATATTAAAAACATATTTTGGGACCATTTTGGATCTCAAAACAAGCACCATTCTGATCTTCATGCTAGCCTACAATATAATTAGGGGGCAAATTATCTTGTAGTAACCCTGAATGTTACTTTGTTAATTATTTATGATATCAGGCATTTCAAAGGTTGTTTGGTTTATATTAAATGAAAATCAGCTATTTTGGTGGCCATTTTGGCGGCCATTTCTACATTGAAGTATGCATATAATAACATAATTATTCTAGAGTCAGATGTATTTGTTATAGCCCCAAAAGCCATTTCACATTAATAATTTTAAATAGAAAGTGTTTTATAAGATACTTGGGAACATCCGAATTTTGTTTGAGGGTCATATAAGGAATCTAAAAGTGTTGTTTTGGTTGATTCCTGGGGGTGCCTGGTTCCCCTACTGCTGAGGAAATTATTTTTTTTAATTGAAATTCAAGATGGCCGCCAATGACCCCAATGGGACACGATTCTAATTAAATTTGGGTACATTAATATTCATTAACTAGACAGTCTTAGGGTTACAAAAAAGTAAGTTAAAAATGTGTTCTTGTTGTGCATGGGAACCTTTGATCATTCCTACCAGAATGAGCCATTCTTACCAAATATATAAAATATTCAATCTGTATTGTTATTTTGACATAAGTTATTGATAAAACGAATTTTGATCCACAATATGACTTTTTGGTCACACCAAACAAATGATCCATGCAAGAAAAGGGCCAACATATGATTTGTTCACTCAAAAATAACAGCCTTTTCAACAACAACAAAAATGTCAAAAATACTAGATTTATTGTTATTTTGACATAGTAATTTATTTCCAGGTTTATTTTGTTGATCTACAATTAACACCTTGATCACAACAATGAAGCTTCCTTTGTCAGATAAGGGCCAAAATATTTTAAAAACAAAAATGAGCAAAAAATACCACCAAACATGTCAACATATTACATTTTATTGTTATATAGACTAAAGACTAATTTGAATATACAATTTGGCACCTTTATTACACCAAGCGAAGGTTCCTTTGCAACATAAAAGCCAAAGTGTGTGTTTTTTTTACCAAAAATGAACAAAATGTCAATTTGGATGAGTTCTATACTAAAAATGCTCGTAATTTTAAAAACTAAATAACCATGCCTAGTTTTCTACTTTTTCCTACAAATTACAGTTAAAACGTTTATGTAGTTTGTAGGAAAGTATATATGCAAAGTATGTTATGATTTGGATAGTAATTCTTATAAAAAATGTATAAAAAACTTGGAAAAATGTGAACAAATTATAAAAATCGTACTTTTTACCCAAAATGCATAGCAAAATGCAAAATTAGGATCTGCACCATTCATAAAATGATTTCTTATGTCAATAGCTCTCATTTGACACAAAAATGACAAAAAATGATCACTCCTGTAGAAAATTAGGGCCAAAATTTTCTACTTTTTTTGACAAATTACAGTCTACACGTTTATGCAGTGTTTGGGAAAGTATGATATGCAAATTCTGTTATGATTTGGATAGTAATTCTTATGAAAATGTATTAAAAACTCTCAAAACTGTGAAAAAATGATAAAAATCACATATTTTTACCCAAATGCATAGCGAAATGCTGAATTTGGATTTTGCAACATTTATAACATGATTATGTAGGTCAATAGCTCTCATTTGACGCCAAGATAACAAAAAATGATCAATCCTGTAGAAAATTAGAGCCAAAATTTGATTTTTTTACCAAAAATAAAAGGCAATTTTGACGATTTTTCACTAAAAATGCTCTTATTTCAAATCTAAATCACCAAGCTTTCTACTTTGTTCAGCAAATCGCAGTTTAAACGTTTGGGCAGTTTTTAGGAAAGTATTATATCAAAAGTTTGTTTTGATTTGGATATTAATTCATGATCAAAATGTATCAAAATCTCAAAAAAAATGTGAAAAAATGATAAAAATCACACATTTTTACCCATCTCTTTTGACACAAAAATGACAAAAAATGGTTAATCCTGTGGACAATAAGGGCTGAAAACCCATTTTTACATAATCATGACCAAATATGGCATGAGAAAAAGGTCATGTGACCTCTGACGTCATAACCCACCACTGGTGCAACACCAGACTTATGTTTCCAGATGTCCCATGACATGCCTAACTCAAAAAAATTAACACAACACTTGGTCAAAAATGTCAAATAAATTGCCACTATCTCTCGGACTAATAATTACAAACTAATATGCCTACAGAAATCTACCATATTACTCAAAGTTTTATGTCAAGCCAAAATCGTCATTCTTGTTTAAACACATCATGATGCAGCACATTACAATGGGATTTCGTGAAACATGGCGACAGGAATAAATGAAAACATGAAAAGTTTAATTGTTGAAAATAAACTGTGAAACCTTTTTACTGACGAAAACATAAAGATTGATGGTTAAATAATATAAAATTAGAAACTTTTTCTTATTGAACTTAAAGGTTTGATCAACGAAACTATATGCCTTTTATTAAAAACTTAGAAATAATCCGCAACACACACAAACTCATTAAAACTGTCCTTGCCTGTGAAGTATCCCCTATGGGCTGCATTACATTGCGTCATCTTGAATGCATAAAGGGTAGTCATATAAAATTAAATAATTCAACAGTTTTTCCTGTGTAATGTTAAACGTAAACAGTATGGTTTACCAATTACTTCACTGTGTACTTTTATTAGCCCTTTTGGCAGATCGAATAATTGCTATCTTGCAAAATACCTAATGTCGTTTGCTTGCATTTGCTACGCTATGCAAAATACGAGCTTTTGAATGTAATTTCTTAAACATTTGAAACTTACAGATACATTGTGCTTTACAAATTTCAGTATGAATATTTAAAAAAAAATGTAAGTATAAAGTTGCTGCGTGTATACACTGTCCATTTTTATATAAATTACTTTCACTTTTTTTGCTATATACCCGTTGCAATGATTTAGCTGTCTTGTCCATAATAATTTTGCAGTTGTTGTTAATAAACCGTTCGACCATATGGTAGCATGCATAGTTATATTCCTATGAGTAGCAACATCCAAAATGCTCCAACCTTTACTAGCTCTGACTGAGCCATCTATTTTTCACTGACCATACTGAAAATCCTCTAGCCAAGCCACAAGTCAAGTATCTGAATGCGTGTCGGGCTTGAACGGCTCGTTGGGGTGCTTAGCCACAAAATTTATCTGGCCACTACATTTATATTGGTCAGATGAATTACAAGACAGAGAGGACAGTGATCAGTGGAGAAGGGTAGACGGGGGTTGGTCAGTAGTAAAGGTTAGTCGAAGGATCTTGGTCCTCAATATTTTTAATGACATTACTAAAATCAAGGGATATGTCTTTCTTTAATAGTCCAAGGCATTACTTTATTGAAATATTGATCATAAAAATTTATTGATAAAAAAAAAATTGTTGTCTAATTTTTTTTGTGATTTCTTTACTTTAAGAATACCATGATATATTTTTGTGTAATATTATAATTATGGTAGAGCAAGATAAATTGAAAGTTCATTGAGGGATGGTTCTTGTTAGGTTCACTTAGCCTCGCAGGTTTTCTTTAGGATACAGTTATGACAGTATAATGGTATATGCATATTGCTCTATTCAAATATTCAAAGCAACCGAATAACGTTTAACTTTTGTAACAGTCTAAAACAGCATCTTGAAAACTTGTGCTTTTAAAATGTATCTGGAACATAACATATTTAGGCATTTTGAACATGCAAGTAAACCTTCATTAGACTCAAATTCCATTCGGGCAATGAGTTATTCATTCCAAATCAACGTTATCCAATACTCAAACCTTTGTCATAATATTACTAAAGCGAAACACTGGAAAAGAGCACAAAAGAACTTATTTAATATTTTACTATACGGTAATATTTCGTTACAAACGAATACTCACATGCCAAGACAGGAATTAAGGTGTTGTACAAGAAGGAGGATAAAGGGAAATATATATAAAGATATAAAAGATAAAAAGAAAGATATTAAATGACCTACTTTTATATACCCGACAAAGTTTCAAAATCTGAAAAGAACTGAAACAAAAGCGTTTAATTCGAGGTCCCAATAGTGCTATGCAATTCAAACTCTTGTTTTGATTTAAATTTGAGTATTACAAATTGCATAACCTCAACAAATTGTCTAGATGTTAAGATGGTTTTTTATAGCTAAAAGATATATGGTGAGGAAGATGGTGAAAAGTTAATGGGTGAGATGGGTGACATTGTTTAAAAGTATCTTTTGTACTTGCAAAGGAAGTTTTCTCTCTCGTGCAGTTGCACCGAATCAACCAATCAACCAATAAATCACTCAATCAAACAACAAAACAGAACAAAACAAGACAAAATATAAACATGATCGAAATTGTTCAATAAAAGATCAGTCAGTGGTTAGATTGGAATAGAAACGTTTCCTAATCATCATGCAGGACAATTTTTAAAATGTATTCAATCGTTTTTTAATAAAAAGTGGTTGAAATGAAAACAAAATTTTCCATAATCAAATTATCAAACAAGATTATCGTATCCAATAAAGGCAAATTAATACCCGTGCTGAATGGTACATCCATTTGTTGTTGTTGTTGTTGTTGGTGGTGGTGGTGCTGCTGCTGCTTCTGTTGTTGTTGTTGATGTTGCTTTTGCTTTTGAATTTCAAATTGTGCAACTCCCTTTGAAAGTATCATACTTGATATGATATATGTCATAATGTCCTTTTAAATGTTCAAATATTAAGTTTCAATTCTTATGGTGATATTTTTTCGATTTTATTGCAAATAGAACTAAAATATAACAGATTCATGCCGTGAGCAGACTAATCAGATAAAAGGGGAACGTTATAATCTTATTGAAGAGCATTTATTTGATACACTGGTGGATTTATATACTTTCAGGTAAAAGGTCATGGCAAAATGTAGAATGGATATTCTACATTTTGGCATGACAGTCAGTATATAGATGTTTTATTGTTGAATTTCTTTTAGCTTACATACAATTTATTTTAGGAAAACAAATACTGAACATGATAATTCGAGACTATTTCCAACCAAGTCTGCCATCTTTCTAAAACACATCTCGTCATTGAGCGTAGACTAATGCCGAAATATATTTCCTCATTTTAGGAGTTGTTTTCATTAAATTGTTCTCTTTGAAAAATAATTAGAATGAATCTCTTCATTTTGAGAAAAAAGAAAATATCATGATCTCTTGGATTGGTTTCAGCATATAAAAAATCAAACTGTTCAAAGTCAACACTACATGTATAACAATACCAATAAGATTTTAAAGAAATATTAAAAGTCTTCTATAATAATCGTGTTCTTGTCAATGAACATCTAAGAATAACCAAGTAATCAAAGTCATCAATCGAGTATCTTTCAATATGTTTACATTTCTGTTATATATTAAATAAAAAGCTTTCAGGCTATTCCTTTTATACATAAAAATTGATCAAACATGATTGTAATGGATGTTAGAAAATATCAATAAAGACAACATCTATAAAAATACATCTACTCAATGTGTCTTTTTCTTATTCAATTTACATCAAGTTCATTCAACGTCGTATAATTATGCTTTTTTTGTTTCTAAATATCAAATACAAGGATAATTCTCAAAGTGGGTTAATAAAATGTCGTTTTTTAGGAAAACGCATACATTATCTTTATTTTGATACTAAAATAAAACAGAAGTTCATTTATGCATTGCTTAGAGACACATGTACCACTGCACGATCCAATGTCAATCAATACTTTGCCTAATGGCAGTGTAGACAAGGCGTGGAGGTTAAGAAGAAACTAGTCACAATCAATTATATGGTTTGTCATTACCTTGTTAGTTTCAAACAGTTTGTTAATCGCTCATAGAATAGAGCAAATAACATAAGCACATAAATACAAAAAATAAACTATACAAAGATTACATAAAAAAACCAAATCAACAACAAAAACAAAAATTTAAAACTTATCGCAATAAATTAAACAATCTCATTCGGAAAGCTAAACGAAATTACATGTTTAAAACATTTGAAGAAAATAAAGGAAATATGAAAAAA